>WOXC01007967.1:0-224159 GCA_011680675.1 Gymnobelideus leadbeateri
GAGCCAGGAAAATTTTTTAAAAGTATTTTTCATACAGGGTAGATAGGGGCTGTAACTACATTTGGGTATTTAGGAGCATTGTACCATCTGGGAACATTCAGGCTAGAGCTAGACGTTTCCCTTTACCAATTTGTTACATTTTTATGTGCCCCAGAAAAACTTGTGGAGCCCCATTTGTGTTAAATGAGTACAAATGATTTTGACATGGATAGAAGTGGTCTCTGAGAGTTTAATTGAATGTTTCCTTTGTGTTTGATTACTTTAAGACTATAAATAATTAGGTTTTACATTTTTTGTCCTGGGGAACTAGGGTATCTTGTCCTGTTATAATATTGGTGAAGGAAGAGGTTATTGAAGAAACTCTTTCTTCTAATGCTGATCTACACTATTCTGCAGTTTATAAACTCAGAGAGTTGTTTATGGCACTGAACTCAAAAAATGTAGTGAGTTATCAAGGGCAACAGAGCCAGTATGTATGTGTGAGATGTAACATGAGCCTATGTCTTCCTGATGTCAAAACCAGCTCTTTATCCCCTATGCCAAACAGTCTCTCATCTTCTTCCATGGAATTATATAAATTAAAATATATCTCAAAATTAAATTGTTCTTATTTTACAGAAATGGTTAGCATATTATAGCTAGATGGGTAGCAGAAGAGAGGTTTCATCTAAGTTAAGGCTGGAATCATTCTTGAGAGTCCATTTGGTCTCTTCTCTATCTTCAGACAGACCTGTGTTTAATCCATCCTAGACAGAGGAAAATGAATAATATGCTAAAGACCTTCAGAAAAGGGAATCCCTCACCTTTATTAAATTACCACTGTAATATTTAACTTATCTTACTAGCAGGAAACCTAGTTCATATATCACCTTATATTTGTAAGAGGATTTTGTCTAGATCAGAGGTTCTTAAGCTGAAGTTGATAGATTCCCAAGGATAGATTTCAGGGGGTCAGGCACTTTGATAAGAAAAATTACAAGTTTCTTTACTTTTCTTTCTTTTTTTGGGGGGGGTGGGGCGCGAAGCAATCAGGGTTAAGTGACTTGCCCAGAGTCACACAGCTAGCAAATTTATTTTCACTAACTTCTTAACTGAAATTTAACAGATTTTTAAGTCTCTGTCAAGACTACCTAAGGGGTTCATTAAATTTAAAAGAAAGGATAAAAACCACTGCTTGAGATCCTTTCTTTGCCCTTAACATATTCTACTCTGAATCTTACTTATTAGTATACTTATCAATTAGATTATAAACTCCTTGAAGGCAGAAACTATGTTGTTTTTCATCTTTATAGTCTTAGTACCTGGCAGAGTGCCTTATGTTTAGTAGGTGCTTAATAAATGTTTGTTAAATTGAATTGAACCTGGATTCCTCATTCTGAAGTTTAAGTTCATTTCTTTTTTCCCAGATAGAGAATACCTGGTCAAGTTTATGTAAGAGCATTTCTTATCCATGATGGCAGATCTTGTAGCTACTGGGAAAAATCATTGGGGAAAAAAATGGAATGGTTACTTCCCACCAACCGTAGATTTCACATATCTTCCCCACACATTCCTATCCCTCCACCACCAAAACAAATATTTTGATCCTTGGGGATAAAAGTGGGGGGAGGAGAAAGATAATGTAGGAAAGTGGCATGGATGTATCCACTGACTGACTTAACTCTCTCTCTTCTTCCCCCACCCCATTCACCTCAAATACCATTCCAGATCCACCACTTTGGGAATAATCCAAGCACTTTTAACTTCTCATCCAAAATGTTTAAATGTTAGAGGCACCAAGCTTGTTAACAGAGGTAGAATGCTTCCATGCTAAAGTCAAACAAGGTAGTCCACTGCTTGAGAAAAGCATGTAATAACTCAGGGCACCAAGTTTTAGGAAGAACCCAATAATATATCATAAAAAGGTTTTTTCTTAAAGAACAAATGCTAACTTCGGCCAGGTCTCCAACAACTCTATTGCCAAACCCGAAGTCCATTTCTAATATATACACTTAAAGTTTTTATAGTGTGAACACTTGCTGAGGAAACACTTGAGGTCTTCTCAGACCAAATGACTAACAATGCATGTTTAACTTGCTATATATTTTTCAGTGTCTACGAGGATGAAGACTAGAGCTAACTAGTCAAATTAAATCAATTACACATAATTTTTGTACTGCAAATAACTCCTCTAGATCCCAAGTTTTAAATTGCCAGTTTTAAATCTTATATTTGTTCTAGGACATAGGAGGTCCAAGGAATATTTGGATGTTCTCCTCTACCCTTGCCTCCTCCTCCTTCCCCAACAGGCACCAAGCTTGTCAGATTTTATTTACCTTGAAAGAACAAACCGGGCAAACATTCAGCCACTGTGACCAGCAGCATCCGCTTCCCATTAGCACTTATGTGCCTTCAAACTCCTGAGAGCTTGTGACCATAATGAAAAGTTAGAGCTAATTTTTTAAAATGTGGTGCTTTGGCAAGGATTCTCTTTCTTTCAATGGGTTAAAGCATAGGCACATACTCTTTAATGTCAGTGTTGATAAAGATTAAGATAGAGTGGTTAGTTTTTTAATCTCTAATTTTTAAAAATTTGGTGTTATTTAAATGGAACTTTCTGGTAGTAGTTTTGCAACCTGTAATAAACTCGTTGGAGCCAGAAGAAATAGATACCGTTTATCTCCTCAGAGGCTTCCTTGGGTCAGTAGCCTGGAAAATGTTATCCAAAGGGTTAACTGTGTCCAAACCTTATTTATGTTTGTATGATTGGGTCTGTGAAGGATGCAGCTTTTGTATTCACTCCAGGTTTGTGGAAGATTAGCTGTTCTAAATAGGAATGGAAGAACAGCCCCCAAAAATTGGGAAAAGAATGCGTAGCATGAACAGTAGGATTTTTTTTTCCTGTGTGTGGTTGTATAGAGGCGGAAAGGGATGAAATGTGGTTTAAAAATTAAATGCAGACTAACTGCTCCTCTCCTCTGCGGACTACCCAGAAAGCATTTAATGCAGGAGATGCTGCTGACCACTGACCACATTCCTCCCACCATTCAGTAGGAATTTTCAGAATCTGTAAAATAGGCTAAGACATAATTGTTGTCTCCAAGGCTATTTATCTTTTTCAGCTGTTGCAGCTGAATAGTTGGGGTATGTGTGTGTGTGTTTGTATGTGCTGGGATTAGGAAAAGAGATTTAGTATGTGCTGTACAACCTAATTATCTTGAATTGCTTAAGTCTTTTGGGATTAAAATAATAATAGCTCGTTTTATAGAAAAGATGGATAAATGAATCCAATTATGAAAAGTATCTCTTCTCTTCCCAACTCCACAAATCACACCTGTGATAAGAGATCAGTCATTCACCCATTGATTCAAGAAACATTTAATGCCTATCTTCTATATTACAAATAAGGAACTGTTAGCTAAAATTTTTGAAACGAATTTTATATATTTATGTGTCAAAGTCTCCAAATTGGGCTTTTCTTTAAAAATAGGTGGTGATATTTAATGGAAATATAATGTGTACTCTCAGGTATATATGAGAACTGGAGAAATTGGGGATAAAAATTTCTCATTAATTTTTACTTCTAGTAATTTTGTTATTTTTATTTTTCAAGTAAAAACATTTTTATTAGCCTGTCCTTTCCAGTACAGCCCTAATGACCAATTTTAGAAAAGAAAAAGAAACCCTTCAAAGTTAGCTATATATGTATATATGTATATATGTATGTTTTCTTATGGATTTTCAATTCTTTACCTCTTCATCATGAGATGAGTGCTTTCAGTCTTTTGAGCTCATGGCTTATCATTATGTTGGTTAGAGTTCTAAAATCTTTGAGAGTTGCTTTTGTCTATAGTGTTATTTCATGAATTGTTAGAGTTCTTTTCATCTCTCTTTGCATCAGTTCATAAAGGTCTTTCTAGTTTGCTTTGTTTTTGTTCATTTCATAATTTCTAACTGCCCAATAATGTCTCATTGCATCTATAAATATTCAATTTAGCCATTTTCCAATAGGAAGATGTCCCTTTAGTTTCCAATTTGGGACTGTTAGGAAAGGAGCTGCAATAAATATTTTTGTACTCATAGATCTTTTTCCTCTTCTCTGATTTCTTTGTGTCATATATCCAGCTATATTATAACTTTTTAGGCATAATTCCAAATTGATTTTTAGAATGACTGAATCAGTTCATAGTTCCACCAACAGTGCACCTCAAAGTTGCTTTAATTTGCTTTTCTCTAATTATTAGCTTAGAGCAGAGGCAATTGGGGTTAAGTGACTTGCCCAAAGTCACACGATTAGTAAGTGTGTCAAGTGTCTGAGGGCAGATTTGAACTCAGGTCCTCCTGACTCCAGGGCTGGTTCTCTATTCACTCTGCCACCTAGCCGCCTCCATTATTTATTTTTTTAAAAAAATTCTTTATGAGATGACTCTACAGTAGGAGGGAAGGGCAAGGATACAGTGGAAATCTAGGTGATGTAAAAACAAAATGTATGAAAAAAAAATCTATTTCCAATCTGTTTTCTCTAATTATTAGCTTAGAGCAGAGGTATCAAACTCAGATTAAAATACTAATGGGAGATGATTAACATAAGAAGTAAAAACATAATACAATATAGATAACGTTAAATTGTGGTTTTCTAAGTCAGTGCTGCCAGCAAGGATCTGCTTCTATTTGGGTCTGACCCCACTGCATCAGACCATTTTAGACTGAGAGCATTTTTTCATATGATTGTTCATAGCTTGGTTTTCTTCCCTTGAAAAATCCTGTTCATATCCTTTGACAATTCATTGGGGAATGACTTTTAGTCTTATAAATTTTAATCAGGTCCTTACATATTTTGAAAATGAGGTCTTTAATCAAAGAAACTTGCTACAAGGAATTTTTCCCAGTTAGCTTTTCCTTTCGGTTTTTTTGCTGCATTATATTGATTTGTGAAAAAACTTCTCAATTATATATACCTAAAAGTATTCATTTTTACTTTTATCACTTGTTTAGTCGTTAGCTCATCCCTCAGTCACTCATCTGAAAGCTCATTTCTTCCCTCATCCTTTAATTTTTTTTTAATTATGTGACCGTTTATATGTCAGGTGTGTATCCATTTTAAGCTCTTTGTGCTACATGGTATGCAGTGTTATTCTAAGCCTAATTTCTGCTAGACTGCTATCCAGTTTTCCCAGAAGTTTTTGTAAAATAGTGAGTCCTCCCCCAACGACTTGGATCTTTAGATTGATGCAACATTGTTTGCTTCAGCATGTTGTGCATACATATCCCCAATTTCTTCTGTTCTCCTGTTTGTTTCACTTTATTGTCTTCTCATTGTTAATTTGACAATTTTGTAAAGTAAGAGCACAGTGATGCTATTTGGGATTTTTTTATTGTCCCCAACATTTGGAAACACTGCTATGTTTATGTACCCACATTTTGGAGATCGTAGAGCTTTAAAAAGTCACCTACTTCTTTTATTAAATAAATGAAGAAACTGAAACCAAGATTGATTAAGCAGCTTGTTGAAGTCAAGTATTTTCAAGTACCAAAGTGAGGATTTGAAACCAGATCTTCAAACCACAGAGTCAGTATTCTTTCTATTCTACTATCATTTATCTCTAAGAATTTTTCCATCTTATCTTAGGTTTTCATATTTTACCAATAGAACGTAAGTTTCTTAAAGTCAGACACATTTTATCTTTTGTCTTTGTACTTCCAGTGCATAGTAGATGATTAATAAATTCTTGCTAGATTAATTGAGATTGGAACTAAAGGGAGCCTTCTAGAAAGATAACTTGTATAAAGATGTTTTGTAGTGAGCGTGCCCATACTTTTACTAAAAGTGTTTGTGTCATGTTACATGGCATTTGTTCTTAAGTGAAGAGAATTCTCTAGGTTTGATCCCAAAGAAGAGCCAGGAGAAGATACCTTTCCCAACTCCTTTACAAAGCTGGGCGGTCCACAGATGTGGAACACTGCATATAAAAACAGAATTTTTTTCATTGCTTGCAGAAGCATCTAGGTGGTGAAGTAAATAGAGCATTGTAACTGGAGTCAGGAAGACCTGAATTCAGATCCAACCTCAGGCATGTACTAACTATGTGACTCTAAGCAAATATGTTAAGCTTTGTCTTCCTCAGTTTCCTCATCTGTAAAATGACGATATTAATTATCACCAACCTCCAAGGCTTGTAGTGAAGAAGAAAAAAGTGAGATAATATCTGTAAGTCATACTGTAGATCTTAAAATTCTATGAAAATGCTGGCTCTTATTATCCTTTGGTTTTGCTGACTTTTTTCTTCTTTTTTGTTTTGTTTTTGTTTTGCTTTTTGGAGGGCAATTGGGGTTAAGTGACTTGCCCAAAGTCACATGATTAGTAAGTGTGTCAAATGTCTGAGGGCAGATTTGAACTCAGGTCCTCCTGACTCCAGGGCTGGTTCTCTATTCACTCTGCCACCTAGCCACCTCCATTATTTACTTTTTTTAAAAAATTCTTTATGAGATGACTCTACAGTAGGAGGGAAGGGCAAGGATACAGTGGAAATCTAGGTGATGTAAAAACAAAATGTATGAAAAAAATCTGTTTCCAAAATAGGAGGTTCTCAAAATACATAAAGTATAAGTCTTTGTAAGCTGCTGCATGGTCCATGGCAGACCCCAGACCGACACCAGATTGTTGCTGATTAGAGACTCAAGATCAAATATACATAAAATAAACTATATGTTATGGTAATAAAGATAGTGACTAATTTAAAAAGCTAGATCCATAATCTTTACCCTACCTTTAACATATTTTATGCACTAATCTAAGCCTTTAAAAACCTCATATGTTTCCCAAGTGGCAAACTAGAGGATAGTATTTGAAAAGTAAATCCTGCCAAATTCATATGCTACTCTGTATATAACAGGCACTTGGGGAAAGGTGTTGGATTCTTCAAGACTGCTAGTCTTTATCTGGGTCAGTGCTAAGTAATGTCTTCATGGCCTGAAGAAATGAACATGCCTCTCATAGATACTACTGTCTTCTAAGACATGATAAAACAGTCTCAGAGATGGTGAAATTTTTGTGATGGTAGCAATTGCACCCTTGACATAGCAGTAATGTAGTGCGTACTACTACTGTAGCAATAATCTCTGGATCTAAAAAGATGACTCTTCTAGGTCATTATACCTTAACCCCTTCTCATGTGCAGCTCCCAGGTCCCCTAGACTCTAAGTCCTCCTAAAGTAGGACTTGAGGACTGTGACACTCAGGCACATATCCAGTAAAACAGAAAGGGAAAGGATTTGCTTGGTAGTTGGGAGTTGGTGACCTGGTAGTATTGGATGAGAGAGTCTGATGGATATGAGAAGTCAATGGGAAAAGTTGGGGTGGAGAGGAAGAGTATTTGGGAAGAAAAGGTCAAAGAAGGTTCTTAGGCACACACGGAGATCTTGTTGTCTTAGCAACTGGTTGCCGTGTCAGCCCTTCCACAAGTATCCATAGTGATGATCTCCATGTTAGGGCAAATTTATTTTTCCCCAGGGAGAAGCTTTCTCAGTGGGAAGTTTGTGATTTACCAGTTAACAGAACTAAGATGAGGATTAATGGAATATTGTGTGATGGGTATACTTCTAGCCCTGCATTAGGGCCTTCATTCATCGTATTATTATTTTCTGCTCTTTCAGCATAATAAGTGTTTATTGAGTTTGAATGTGAACTTCAGGAGCGGTAATAAATGAGTTTTGTTATGCAGCAGAGAGTATAATCTGGCTTAATTGATTTAAGACATCACTGTCCTGAGCATAACTTTTATTTTTCTTTATGAAATTCACATTGATTCCTTCCTTACACTTTTTTTTGGTTGTTGTTAAACCTTTCTAATTTCTTGTGTATGGCCAATACTACCAACTGATAACATCTACAACATGAAGGCTATATTAGGGCCACAGTTACACTTTGAGAAGGAATTTACATTGGATGAAAATATTTGGTTTTTAATTTAGATTCTTAGCATGAGGAAATTTTGTATGATAGAATGCCTTTAACAAATGCTCATGAGGTAGAGGCGTAGTGTTTATATTCAAAGCATTGAATGTGTATAGGCAGACATGTAGGAAATGTACCCTTAAGCCAAATTATTCCCAAATTTGTTGATATTTTTTTCTTTCCATTCACTATGGCCAGAAAGGCTGATCAACAATCCATATACTGGGTATTTTTTTTTGCTTTTTTTTTTTTTTTTTTTTGGAGGGCAGTTGGGGTTAAGTAACTTGCCCAAGGTCACACAGCTAGTTTTTTTTTTTTTTTGGGGGGGGGGGTATGTTTTAAGTGTCTGAGGCTGGATCTGAACTCAGGTCCTTCTGACTCCAGGGCCAGAGCTCTACTCACTGCGCCACCTAGCCGCCCCAACTGGGTATTTTTTAATGGAATTATTTTGTTGTAGAATTATGAGGTCAGAAAGGATTTTAGGAGAGCTCTGGGAAATCCTACAACCTGAACAAATGTCATTATTACAGAAATCATTCCAGACAATGTGTCTACTTAAAAAAAAATGACCAAGGTATGAAATTCCACATGCTCCTTCATTTCTAAGGAATAAAGAGATAGGTTTATAGAAAGGTACATTTTCTTCTCAAGAACACGCTACCTGCCAGTTTATGTGTATGGTGGTCTGGATGCCAGATGCCATTCTAGAGTTTAATAGGCATTGAGAAAGACATTAATTTTATTTTTCTTTCTGCATTAGACAGAGAACAAATGATACTAATTCTTAGTAATACTTAAATGAAAGCTTCATCTGCCTCTCCCTTAGGGTTTAATCCCTATAGCCATCTCAATTTATAAACTTGATATCTTACTAAATGGGGGCAGCTAAATGGTGTCGTTGATAGGGTGCCAGGCCTGGAGTGAGGAAAACTCATCTTCAAGAGTTCGTATCTGTCCTCACACACTTACTAGTTGTGTTCCCTGGGCAAGTTATTTAGCCCCGTTTGCCTCAGTTTCCTCACCTGTAAAATGAACTGGAGAAGAAAATGGCAAACCACTCTAGTATCTTTGCCAAGAAAATTCCAAATAGGTCTCGAAGAATAGGACATGACTAAAAACAACTGAATAACAAGAGATTTTGAGGAAGGAAAATGTAAGGAGAACAAATAGCTTAGAAGAGGAAGCAATAAAATATGATCCAACAAGTGACTTCCTGAAAATTAAACAGAATTCAGTGATTCGATGAGACTAGAAAAAAATATTAGACCAAAGACAAAATGCTGAAAAAATGAGACAACTCTACGAAGTATTTACTATAAAAAAAAAATTTACCTGGAAAATGAATCAAAGATAGAGAATTTTAAAAGTCATCAAATTTCCTTCAAATCATGATCAAACAAAAGTCTGAATGCCTTATTCCAAGAAATCATAAAAGAAAACTATGCAGATGTATTGGAACAAAAGGACAAAGATAAAGAATCCGTTGATCTCAAAGAAACAAGTTGAAAACATTCAAGGATAGAATAGCTGAAATCCAAAGTTCCAGGTCAAAGGGAAAAATACTGTAATCAATTAGACAGAAAGGAAAGGTTCAAATACCAATGAAATATAGTCAAGATCACATGTAACTATGATATGACTACGCTAGGTCTGGGAACATAAATGCCAAAAGGCAAAAGAAAAAGGCTAACAACAACAGATTTATCACGGGAAAATGAGTACAATTGTATAGATAAAAAATTAATCTTTAATGTTATACAGGATTTTTTTAAAATTCCTGATGAAAAAAAAAACAGATGGGTAGACTCTTTGAAATATACACAAGAGATAAAAAGACACTTGAACAAGTACATACATTTGATCAATTGGAAGTGTCTATATTAAGATCAAATACCCACATTCCAAGTGGGAGAGAAGAAACAAGTGTCTCTTCAAAATGTTGCTCTTTATAAGGGTTACAAAAGAAGTCAAGAAAGACAAAAACTGGGCGTAGCAGCGGTTTTGTTCTGATTTATTAGCTTTAATAGAGGAAAGAAAAATAAGGGGGAAAGCTAGACGCTAGTACATGCACTTTGCTACCAATGATTCATTTGTGGTTTCGTCCTCAAACATCTCTCACACATGGAGCATTTGCACCCGGTAATATCTCTGCCATGGCATCCCCTTTCTTTCATTGCTGAGTTCCTTTCAGGGCCTCCATTTTGGGGACAGGCCCAGGCTGGCCATGCTTCATTCTCCTTTTGGCTGTGCTTTTAACCTGGTGGACTTTATCACCATACCTCAGATTCTTTTGCTCTTCCTCAACCCCACCCTTGCTTCTCAGATCCCTTTTATGTGTTGTTTTTCCCCATTTAAACTAAGTGCTCCTTGAAGGCAAGCACTTTTTGCTTATTTCTGTATCACCAGTGATTAGCACAAAACCTGGAACATAGTAAGTGCTCAATGAAATGCTTGTTACAGCAATATCATACATGATCAGCTATGGCTGACTAAGCGAATCTCAGCAATACAGTGATCCAAGACAATTCCAAAAGACTCATGATGGAAAATTTTATCTACATCCATAGAAAAAACTGATAGTGTCTGAATGGAGATGGAAGCATACTGTTTTTACTTATTTTTAAAAAATTTTTCCCCTTTTGCTCTGTTTCCTCTTTCACAAGATTAATATGGAAATATATTTTACACGATTACGTACATATAAACTATATCAAATTGCTTAACATCTTTGGGGGGAGTGAGGAAATAAGGGAGAAAGTTTGGAACTCAAGATTTTATTTAAAATGAATGTTAACATTTTTCTTTATATGTAATTATAAAAATATTAAAAAAATAAATGTTTGTCATCTTACAAATGAATGAGAAAGAAATGGGAGGAACTTAATGGTTTTCACAAATGGGATTTGCCAGAAAAATATAGATTGATGGAAGAGGGGATGAGGGAAGTAGACATCTCATGGTCCTTACCCTTACATATACAAAGAGTTTGTTATAGAAAGACTTTTAACTCAATAGGAAATAGATGCAGTCAGGGATAGGGGAAAGGTGGTTTAAGGGGGCAGTTAGAGTTTGGGGAGAAATAATTATGAGCAAGACAAATCCTCCTTTGGAAGGAGGATCATAAAGCAGGAATTGAAGGGGGACAAAGTGTAAGAACCAGTGATTGGGGTCTGGGCTGAGTGAAAAGAAGAGAGACTGAGGAGTAGAAACAGATTATTTCAATTATAGATTGCCCATGGATTAATCCCATTTCTTCTTTTTCTTTACTTTCTTTTTCTTTCTAAAGAAGGGATAAGGGACAAAAGAAGAAAAATTATAAGACAATGTAATGGAGGGAAATATAATATGTATTACTTATATATATGATAGATATATAATATGTATATCCATAATATTCATAATACATAATCATCGTGGTGAATGGAGGAGGGAAGCAAAATGGATTTAAAAGCAGAATCAAACAATACATCGTTTACAGGAACACACTTGAAACATAAAGATTCACTTAAAATTAAAATGAAGGGCTGAGACAGTTTATTTATGGCTCAGAAAAATTTAAAAAATTTCAGAGTATCAAAGCATGGGTTCACTCAAAGCAATGGTAAAAATAGACATACACAGGGGAAAATAGAGATAACCAAGGAAGCCACAGTATGTTTAAAAATTACAGATAATGAAATAATACCAAGGTTTAATGTTTATGAATTGAAGTAAAGCCTTTAAGTACTTAAATGAAAAGTTAATTGACTTATAAGGAGAAATAGACAGCAAAACTATAATAGTTGGTGACTTCAATGTCCACTTTTTAGAACTAGACAAATCTAACAAAAAGGTAACAAAGAAGTTAAACACCTGAATAGAATTATAGAAAAGTTAAATATAACAGATATCTGGCGAGTATTGAATGGAAATAAAGAGGTGAATATAAAGATATATGTATATATACATATATATTTCAGAGATTTGCATGGCATCTTTTAAAAAAACTGATCATTTGCTAAGACCTAGAAATCCAACAAATATAGAAAAGGAGAAATATCAAACATATTCCTTACTGCCTACAACACAAAAATTACAATAAAGATCTTTGAAGAAAAGATTAGAACTTAGAGACTAAATAAGTCTAAAGAGTTTGTAGGTAAATATATATATATATAGAGAGAGAGAGAGAGAATATATATATATATATATATATATATATATATCCTTGAGCACTTTCATAAACAAAAAAGAAAGAACAGACCAATGGATTGGGCATGTAACTAAAAAAATCGTAAAAGTAATATAGCAGAATACTTCAAGTAAACAGATTAACAGAACTAAAAATTAAAAAGATGAAAATTTAAAACAAAACCACATTGAATTGAGAGATAAAAACTAGATAAAACACTAATAAGATAGAGAAACTTTTATTTAGTTTCATTAAAGTTTATTGGATACAGTGTTGGCCTTGGAATTTCAAAGACCTGTGTTCAAGTCCTACATCAGACATAGCTGTCTGATCATGTGAAAATAACTCTGCAGTATTCCAGGTAACTCTTTAAGTATATGAATTGCAAAGGAGTTAGAGTTCCTGATCAGCAGTGGTGCAGGGAATTTCCACATCAAGAGTTTCCTACATGGATGAAATAGATTCTAATCTCCCCTTCCCCACCCACCCTCTGCAGAAGGCTATATAAATATATAAAAGGCAACTGAATTCCTTTGTAAAAATTTCCTCCTTGTAGCATAGATTTGATTATACTGCAAATCAAATAACATTTCTTCTGATATGGATATTTCTAGTGAATTTATCACTGTAACACTGATAACCCTTAATATAAATTTTTTCTTGATGTTTATATCAGTATTAAAGCAAGCTAATGTTAGTACTAGTGGAGAAGGAACAAGAAGGGAAGGAGGAGGAGAAGGAAGAAAACTACTTGCTGCTACATTTTTACTTATTCCTATTTCTATTAAAAATTTAGAAGGTAGCAGGGACTTGAGAGGTCATCTAGTCATCCCCATCTCATTGATCAGATTTATGTCCAGTTGCACCAGTCAAATGATATTTTAAACTCTTAAAATTCCACAGTCTCCCTTGTTAACACATTATAAATACTCCCCAGTTAGAAAAATCATCCAATCTATTGAAGTAAATGTGCAGTATAGTTCGGTCCTGATCATTGTCAATAATGACTGCCATGAAGTGGTTACGCATATTCAAATTCAAATTGTTTGAAGTTATAATTATATAAAATATCATAACTGGTTCTAGTCCAATGGAAATATATCTGCAAAATTCAAGTAATGCGACCACTCTGGGATTTGTTATTTGTCCTAACTGGGACTTAGCTGAAAACGAATAACTGATTTCCTACAGCTTCCCTCTCCATACTCTTTGTCCAGGCAGTATCTTAGGTGTTTTGGACTAGTGACTCCACCTAGTGGTCAATACATGGACCTTTTCTCCAATTATCTCTTCCCCACCACCTCCTTTTTTTTTTCCCAGCATGATGTGGCACATGTCATCCTCCTCTTTCCTATCTGACTTTTACCACTCACAAACTCCAGTCATCATATACACATGCATGCTTTTTAATCTGCTTTCTTCTTTCCTCTTTTCCAACTCTAATTCACTTTTCTCTCCTCTTCTCTTCTCCCTTTTCTCCTTGCTCTCTCCTCATTCATTTTACTTTTGAGCCAATGGTGGCTAGTAAGCACCAAAATAATGCTAATGAAATTTTTATAGTGGGAAAAGAGCAATCCAAGTTTTTTCTAAGTAAAATTAGAACCAATGACTTTTAAAACCCCTTTAAGAAATTTCCTTCAGAAGCTTCATAAAATCTTCGTATATTTTTTTATGTTCCTTCAGTTAAACTTGCTTTCCTTCCAAATAAGTAATCAAGATAGACCAAAATTTGTATCATCTTAGACCTAGTGGGTACTGAAGAGATATTTATTAGACTTACCTGATTAATACTATTTCATAGTCTTTTTTTTAATTCTAAGATCCATAGTTTCATTGAATCCTCCAATGACAGATAAGCACTCATCCATGCTGTATTACATAATTATCATGAATTATAATGGCCTAAAAAGTGCATTAACTTGTAGCCATTCCTCTGGTGATGGGCCTTGGCAAATCTAGTTTTTCTAATCCTCAGACAACAGATAAACAGTCTGTCTTCAGGCTTGTACTAGAATTCTTTCCAGCACAGCAGAACCTACCAGAGTTTGTGCTTTTCCTGTATAGATGTCCAAAACTCAGGGTCATAGAAATTCTCTAAATTAAAAATATTACCCCAGTCTGAAATTTTACTAAGTAAGATTGCAATAGAGATTTTAATTTGGCAGTAACACAGGGCAAGTGTTGTTGATTAACAAATGGCTAGCAAACTTCAATTGCTGTCTATCAAATATCAAGCCAGAATGACTATTTCTATCTTACTGCTGTTTCCTCTTGTATTATTCCTAGATAAATGAGTTATGTTAAAAATTCCAGCTGTAGGAGATAAAGGGAGAAATTACTATTAAATATTTCTTCCCAGCTAAGCTTTCTTTGCTGGTTGCACATGAAGATGGCCATTTTTTCCCCTGTGCTTTCTGAAGTTTTTGATTTAGTATAACATACTCTCTGTTTTAGGATCCTTGTGTTTTGATTTGTAATTCAAATCAAGGTCTCTCTCTGGTCATTTGTCATGTGTCATTATAACCAAGTATGCCTTCAACTGTTGCCATTTTCTGATTTAAAATATTGCACACTGAAACAGAAGACAAATACCAGATGCAACTTTTCAAAATACTTTAAATTTTAAGAAAGCCGTTTTCACCCCAGAGCATAAGAAGTCATTATCCTACAAAGATTATAAGCTTATTGAGGTCAGGGACTATATATTGAAGAATCAGAGTGGCACAATGGTTATACTTGGAGTGAGGAATACCTAAATTCAAATCGTGGCTCAGACATTTTTTCACTGTGTGGCCCTGTACAAATTATTTAACCTTTGTCTGCCTTAGTTTTCTCATCTGTAAAATGGTCAAAATAGTGCCTATCTCCCAGGGTTCTTGAGAGGATCAAATGAAATGACTGAGAATTCTTAAGATAGTAATAAATAAACATGAAACTCTCAACTCAGTAGATTTTCTTATTGAACAGGAGTAACTATTACAAAAGTGAAGATGTGAATTTCAAAGACTTTAATAAAGAAAATAAGGGAAATCTTTTCATATTTTCTTCTATTGAAACATTGACATTCACTTTTGGTAGCTTTTCAGACTTTTACCTTGTAAAGTACTAATATAAATAATGCTCTTCAAACCTTAAAAGTGCTACATTAAAGCTTGCTATTTTATATATTTATGCTTTGTATCCTTTGCAGCTAGGAAAGGATAGTTCTACCTAGTTGCTGCTTAACAAATGTTTGCTAAATGAATGTATGTTCAACAAGGTCAATTGAAGTCCAGTTATTTGGAGCTCAAGACCAATTTCTCCATAGAAGCAATGTTATGAGTGGTAGTTAGGTTCTCTGAGGCAACTTACATTTTTAAAAAGCCTGTTAAAGCCTCATGTCACTGAAATATATTTCATTTGCAAAAAGTGCTACTTTCTTAAGTATTTCAAGGATCTGTGATTTGTTAGTTTGGATACACTTTCTACTCATTCAGATCACACCTCTGTATAACTTAATAGATGACTGTTGAAAGGAAACTAAACTAATTAATTAAACAAAAATAGAAAAACACTTTTCCATCCATTCTATTCTGATACCTCAGGGTAAGAAGGAGGTGACCCTGGTTGCTTAAAGATTATGCCAATGGAGCCCAAGTTTCTGGCAGGTCTTAACAAGCTGGAAAGACTTTGAGTACAAGCCTGCTGACAGACCATATGCCTGTCATCTGAAGTTTGAGGAAACTCACCACAAGAGGATTGCTATCAGATGAGGAATTATTTTGGCCATAGGAATATGAGACATTTCATTTACAGAAGTGAAGAAGGCTTGCAGTCAGGGTTGAGGGGGTGAAAACTCACGTGAAATATTGTTACATAATGCTGGTATTGATACCATCTATATCTGACATCATAAATGGAAATTTTATTCTCTAAAGTTTAATGCATATCAGAAATTTTCTATTCATCCAATTGTTGGGATTTTATAATGCTACAATCAAGGCAGTATTGGAGAGATTCCTTCTCAAATATACCAATAAGGCCAAAACTCTAGTCTAATCACTATAAGTAGCATAGTTGTACTTTGTTTCTAGATTGAGTATTTTTGTTCTAACAAATGATAGGTTTCCCCCAAACATTTGTATAGCATTTATAGTAGTTTACAAGGAAAATAGGTGCTGAGACACTGAAATGTATTTCTTCATCAAAGAAAGATTTAATTAGCTTTAGTATAGTATACCTTAAAAGGCAGAAAAATAGCCTTATGGTTTTTAGAGTAAAAAAAAAAGATTTTGGCTTAAATATCAGCTGCCCAAGTTGGAAGGAATGTGTGTGTGTGTGTGTGTGTGTGTGTGTGTGTGTGTGTGTGTGTTGACAAAGGGCACAGGGTACGTTGAATATGAAGGGATGATATCTAAAAAATAAAATTAAGGGATAAGAGAGGAATGTACTGGGAGGAGAAAGGGAGAGGTAGAATGGGATAAATTATCTCACATAGAAGAGGCAAGAAAAAGTTTTTACAGTGGAAGAGAAGAGGGGGGAGGTGAGAGGGAATGAGTGAACCTTACTCTCATCAGATTTAGCTTAAGGAGAGAATAACATACACACTCAGTTGATTATGAAAATCTATCCTACCCTATTGGAAAGTAGAGGGGAAGAGGAGAAGAGGGGGTATGATAGATGGGAGGAGAGAGTAAGCAGAAGCAAACACTTTTGAGGAGGGACAGGGTCATAGGAGAGAATAGAATAAATGGGGGGTGGGATAGGATGAAGGGAAATATACTTAGTCTTTCACAACATGGCTGTTACGGAAGTGTTTTGCTTGACTATACATGTATAACCTCTTATCAAATTGCTTGCCTTATCAATGAGGGTGGGTTGGGGAGGGAGGAAGGGAGAGAATGTGGAGCTCAAAGTTTTAAAAATGAATGTTAAAAATTATTTTTACATACAGAAGTACATTTTTACATGCAACTGGAAAACAGACAATGGGATATAGAAATCTATCTTGCCCTATAGGAAAATAGAAGAGGAAGGGGACAAGAAGGGGGGGTGATAGAAGGGAGGGAAGATTGGGAGAAGGGATAATCAGAATATACACCACCATCTTGGGGTGGGGAAAAGGGAGGGGTGGAGAAAAAAGTTGGAATTCAAAATCTTGTAGAAGTGAATGTTGAAAAGTAAAAACAGATTAATTAATTAATAATTAATAAATAATTAAAGCATCAGCTACCCAAAAAATTAACTAGAAAAACTTACTCCAAATGCATTATAGTTAAATCAATATGTTTTATTATAAATGATATACATATATTTAATATATGTGTATGTAAAATGTCCCCACATAGATTTTTTGGATAAATTTGTCATTGGATCAATTTCCTCAAAAAATTTAAAATAGTCTAAGTTAGACCAAACCCATAGTTAAAGTTTTCTGCTGATTTTTCTCAAGAGAAAAAAGAACAACAACAAGAATTTCAATAGATTACATAACTATTCCTTCTAGTTCTTATCAGCATACAAGTGTAAACACAAGCCTTCATGCAGATTTTTTAAAAAAAATCTCGTTTTCTCTCTTTGTCTCTCTGCTTTTATGTCTGTCTCTGTAGAAATATTGTTTTTGATTTGCTCTCCAAAGACATTTTATACCTCACACTGCTTAAAGAAGTTGCTTTTGTGTTTGGGAAGAAAACAAAATTTACTGTAGCATCCCTTCCAGAATCACAGTATTAATCCTCCTGCCACCACTCAGAAGATTTCAGCACTTGCTTTGCTCATTTGGAGAGTTTTCCAAAATCTCTAGCAGCTGGAGGCAATAACTGACATTTTTATGTAAGTCACACATTTTCAACTCATTTTCTTCATACTAGCTGGAGGAAGTCCTTTATTGTGGCAGGCAGACAGGCATTTTTTTAGATGTTCACTTTGCAGTAAACTGTGTATAGTTATAATTTAGCTGCTCCTGGCCTGTACCCCCAACAGGGAGAACTTATAGCTTTCTTTGTTAAAGCTATAGTTGATGTAATATTTTCAAATGAGCACACTGAAATAAATAATTAGCATAATTAAACATAGATTCAGCCCTGTATGCCTTGTATACAAAACTTTCAGAAGAGAGCAGGAGTTAGAACTTTGCTAACCTCTGTTTTAGACAAGCAGCTCACAGAGTGACTAGGTAATGAACTTCATACTCACTAACACTTATTTATAGACTAATTGATCATCTTGGGAAAGGCAAAGGATATGAAGGTTGTGCAAGAGTAAGGTTCTTGGTGAGAAGCAAAAGTTCTTGTTTTCTTTGAGAAGCAAATGGAAGTTGGCAGCCAGTCCTTTTCATATCTGAAAAGGGACATACCATGAGCAGCCCAGGGCAAGATAAAAGGACGTGAATAATTAGAAGAAAAGCAAGATCAGTGATGAAAAGAGAGAGTTGTAAGAATTGGTTGGAAGAGAAAAGAGCTGGAAAAAAAAGCAGCTGGAATGTGCAATGAAATTATATGAACATTCCTATTTTGTTGTCCAGTTGTTTTTCAGTAGTGTCTGACTTTTTGTGACTCCATTTGGTTTTTCTTGCTTTTTGTTTTTGTTTTTTTGGAGGGGCAATTCGGGTTAAGTGACTTGCCCAAGGTCACACGGCTAGTATGTATGAAGTATCTGAGGCCAGATTTGAACTCAGGTCCTCCTGACTCCAGGGCCAGTGCTGTATTCACTGAGCCACCTAGCCGCCCCTTATTTGGTTTTGCTTGACAAAGATACTGGTTTGCCATTTCCTTCTCCATCTCATTTTACAGATAAAGAAACTGAGGCAAATAAGACTAAATGTGCCCAGGGTCACACAGCTAGTCAGTGTCTAAGGCCAGATTTGAGCTCAGGAAGAGGAGTCTTCCAGGTCTGGCACTCTATCCATTGCACCACTTAGCTGCCCAGTATATTTACACATATGCACACATATGCACACACGTATATATACATGTATACACACATATACACAAATATGTATATGCACCCTATACATAATGTTTCCTCCATATGGACTGTCTTTCCTCTGCCATCCATTAACATCCTACCTATCATTCAAGGCACAGCTCATATTATTTCTCCTTCATGAAACCTCCTCTGAATCTGTCATCATTTGAAGCACCAATTATAGTTATTCTTTAGCATGCACTGTCTTCCTGACTTGATATGGTTGGTGCACAAGTTTTATCTCGTTAAAGAGATAGTAAAGTTCATGAGAACAGGGTTTGATTGCATACTATTCAAGCCTCCACAACTTCTAGCACAGTACTCTGCACTTAGATTCATTTGAATAAATTCAACAAATTTTTATTTAATTAAATTGAATTGTGCTGACTGTGTGAAGAGTACTAATCTCAGTACCATAAGTTCTGTGAGGAAAATTTTCTTATCTGGGATCATGTAGAGGTTACTTATTTACACTTTCATCCTTGAGATTCAGCTGGTGAAAGTGATCCAGATGAAATTGAAGCTTGAATGTGCAGGATATCATTACATATCTACTCTTTTATCTGTCTTATCATTCACCATTATGGACCCAGAGTTCATCTAGGTCAATTTACATGCTAATGTTTCAGGATCATTTTTTTATCTGGATTTAGAATGTAGGATCTGATTTGTAGAGCTCAAAAGAAAAAGAAACAGAAATAGTGAACTAACTTGGAAAGGACTGTCTTTTTCCTGTTGAAGATATTATTGGGGAAATCAACAGCAATGCTATATAATGAGGTTACCCCAATTATTTGAACTATGAATCTGTTCTGGAAAGCCTTTTGAGTTTCATGTAACTGCATTTTTTCCTCAACTGCAATTTTATTCCACAATTCAGCATCCAAATGAAGATTATCTTTCAATCTCAAAATGTTATTTTTCCATCTTTCTACTGGAGTCAAGGGAATAATGAGGCTTAACTCTAAGCAGAAGCTACATATCTTTCTTAGTAAAATTATCCTAAATTGGAAAGCATTGTCCAATCCTTTGATCAGATGGACAGATGCATTCCGTCTCTGTTTCTAGCCGTCTGCAGATATTTTGTTATAAAAGTGAGCTTTTCATGATTCTGGTGAGCTAGGTTTTTCTTTAAAGTTTTATCCTTTTTTTTATTTCTCTATGGCTACAATAGATGGCTTAGAGAAGTGGTAAAAGGGGACAAACATTTTTATTTTGATCCACTAATTCCAATCCAATTCAGGTTAGTAATGATTTGTAAAATAAGTCAATGTGATCTGATGACCTTCACTGACTTCACAGGTCAATGACTTTTAGGAAAAATGTTTCCAGAGGAGAGAAAATCTCAAGAAGATGCTGCTAGCAGCATGCCTTGGCTTGTGTTTCATTCATGTTGTTTTATCATTCCCCTCTCCCCACAAAAAAGTATATTTTATGGATTTTTTTTTATGTAACATCGCCCCAACCAGGGCTATTTGTAAATGTCATCAGGGCATAATATGAAAGCCACAGAACCCTTTGAAAAATCTGAAAATACTATCTCCCACTCTACTGGACAAATCATACCCCTTCTGACCCATAGAAAGGATTGAGGCCAAGCAATCAGAAAACTATATTATTCAATCTTGAGGCAATGTCAGAAAATCACAAAGATCACCTGTCTGAGTTTAAATGACTTTACCACAGTCCCTTTAACTTTTTAAGAACTCATTTTCTTGGATAGAGCACCAACCCTGGAGTCAGGAGGACCTGAGTTCAAATGTGACTCAGACACTTAACACACTAGCTGTGTGAACTTGGGCAAGTCACTTAACCCCAACTGCCCTGCCTTCCCTACTCCAAATAAAAAGACAAACAAACAAACAAAAAGAACTCATTTACTTCATATGTAAAGTGAGGATGGTAGACTACATGGTTTTTCAAATCCCTGACAGATATATATGCATGTACTATGTGTACACACATATACATACACACATACATGAACATATGTATGTGTATGTGCATGTATATGTTATATGTATATATATTATCCTATATTGTTGTTCATTTCTGTGCTTATTTTAAATTTTTTTAAAGTAGAACTCTGTCCATTTAAGTAGGTACTTTCAAGTTATCGAATTGTTTCTGTGAAACTATATATTGTTATTTCCCTTTGCAGTTTTTTTTTTTTTTTTGGAGAAACCAAGCAATGAGATTGGGCAATGCTTATCAAATATTTCCATTAGGTGGCACACTGGTAGATTTCTTAAAGTCATTTAGTATAGTATTTCCTCTTAAGGAATTTGTCTGGGGAAACTAGGAAGGTTCTTCTAAAAAATATTTTTTGGTTCAGTCTGAATCATGCTTATCCTTTATTCTTGCTCCATAACTAGCCCATATCCTTTTCTGATTGTATGTTCCATGGTAATACACTAATTGCATATTAGATGCAGCATGTATCTCCATTTGAATCACCTACACCTATTTTTTAAATAATTATTTGGCCAGTAAAAATAAGTTTTCAAGTCAGGAAACAGTTTGACATAAAATCATAGATGGCATTTTTGTTGAATTTACCATTGACCAAAAGTTAGGTAAGATAGGTAAGACATTAGGTGATAGATTCAGGATCTAAAGAGATCTCAGTGGGCTAACCAGACCATATATGAGGTGAAGAAATACAATAGGGTTGAGGGTCATCTTATATCTCAGTTAAAAATGTCAACTCTACAAGTTCAAAGTGGCAGGAGTGTAGCTGAACCAAAGTTAATTTGCAAAAAATTGGGGGTCCTTGTGAGCTACAATCTTAATATGAATCAGTATCCATGATAAAGTGGCCAAAAATTCCAATGCAGTCTTAGCAGTTCGGGGGAGCATAGGAGTAGGGAAGCGTACTCTGTACTCCCCCTGCACTCTGCCTGTGTCCCATCTGGAATATTTTATATCCTGGTACATACAGAATAATAAAATCTTATTAGAGACAAACCTCTTTGTGTTTAGCTAAGCTGGTTATCAAGTAACAGACAAACTTTTTGTTGGGGTTGCGTATGAAGCCTTTTCAAACAGGACTTTTTCAAGGAACTTGTCACTATACCTCCTGATAGAACTAAATACATGACTCTGTATATGATCTGTTTGATAATTTAAGAGGACTGCCACTTCCCGTTTCTGCCCATCATACTTCTGGTAATGGTACCCAAAGATTACATTAGCTTTTGTGCCATCCACATCATACCATAAACTCATATTACGCATACACTCAACTCAAACTTCCGATTTTTTTTTTCATATTAATGGGCATCTTGCAATACCTACCCCAGTCTGTGGCTTCTGTAATTGATTTTTGAACCAAAATAGAAAACTTGACACATACCTATTGATTTCTTTTTTCTTAATTTTTCTCATTAGTTCAGTCTATTTGAGATTTTTTAGAATTTTCATGCCACAAATAGCTCATTCAACTCTCCAGTGCTGCATGTTTATTTGTGTATTTCTTATCTCCTCTGTTTTATTATAAGCTATGTGAGTTCAGGGACTCAGTATTCCCCATAGGGTTTTGTATAGGGAAGTTAAATAAATGTTAGGGATCAACTAAATGTAAGGGATGCTAAATAAATGTTTGTGAAGCAAATGAATGAATTATTAAGTATGCAGGGACTGATTTTATAAACTTTGATTCCTACAAGTCTTTCCCAGTCCTCCTTAATCTTAGTGCCTTCCTTCTGAGATGAGCTCTGATATAATCTGTATATATCTTGTTTGTACATAGTTGTTTGCATTCTATTTTCCCCATTAGGCTGTGAGCTCCTTAAAAACTGGAACTGATTTTTTAAATTTTATTTTAGACTCAAACACCAGAACACAAATACAGAATAGAGAAAAGAAAGAAAAATAGATCATAAATGTGAACATTGGAACTTAAATCCAAAGTAAGAAAAGAAAAGAAAGCATGTCATTTGCATAGCAGGACATAAGAGAGGATTCAAAATATGTAATGATAAATCAAGACAGTGTAAATGATAAATACTACACATTGAGTTGAGAGCTGGCCTTCTTTTCTTTGCTTCCTTGAAAGTTTCCTTTTGTTCTCTGCTGTTCACTTTTTATTTGTTCTTTTTTCGTTCTTCCTCCCCCCACCCCAAAGGCTACAATTAAGTGCAGAAATATTACTTTATATACTATACACACACACACACACACACACACACACACACACACACACACACACTCACACACATATAGACATATAGTTTTCCCAACAAATTGAACTTTGTTTTTATGTTTGTGCCTATCTCTTGTTTCCTATCCCTCCTGACTCCTCTATTTTACTTCTACCCACCACCTTGCCCTTCTATTACTTAGCCTACACCCCTCCAAGGATCCTTCCCCAATCCTCCCATTCCCATAAATCTAAACACTCTTCTGTAGCCCCCTATTCTCTCACCTTCCCCTCTAGAGATCCCTTCCTTATCCTCCCCTTCCCATTGATCTAAGCACCCTTCTACACTCCCCTTTAACCTATTCCCTCACCCTCCCCTCTAGATATCGCTCCCTTGTCCTTTCCCACTCCCCATCCCCTTACCATTTTATTTCTTCTGAATTTAGAAGACTTTTATACTCTTCTAGATACACACACACACACACACACACACACACACACACACACACACACACATAATAATTATATAATACCTAATTACTAATGGTGATTGTAGACATATATATAGTTTGTCCTTATTGAATTTCTTGTAATCAGTCTTTAGTATATACCTTATGTTTCCCTTGGCTATTGTATTCCAGATCTTTCATTAAGTTCAGGTGGTTGTTGTTTCTTAACAAAATCTTGAAAGTCTGATAGTTGGTCAAATGTCCATTTTTTTAAAATTCAGGATTAAACTTAACTTTGCTAGGTATGATGTTTTCAGCCAGAGCTCCAGTTCTTTTGCTCTTTGATATATAGTATTCTAAGACCTGTGGTATCTCCATTGCTAAGTCTTATGTGATTCTAATTTTGGCACCATCAAAATTAAATTGATTTTTTTCTTATTGCTTTTAATATTTTACCTTTGAGCTGGGGGTTTTGGAATTTGATCATAATATTCCTATGAATTTTCCTCTTAGGAACTCTTTCAAGTGGTGTTCAGTGGATTTTTTCTATTTCTGTTCCCCCCCTTGTGTTCTAACACTTCAGGACAATTTTTTAAAATTATTTTTTGTATTATTGTATCAAGAAATTCTGTTTTATAAATCATAACTTTCAGGTAGTCTGATCATTCTTATGTTTTCTCTTCTTGATCTGTTTTCCAGTTGTTTTTTGATTTTACTTTCTCTTCTATTTTTTCATTCTTCATATTTTATTTAATTATTTCTTGATCTCTTATAACTTTGCTGGCTTCATCTTGCACAATTCTAATTTTGTTTCTGTTTTTTCTTTTTGGAGGGGAGAAGGCAGGGCAATTAGGGTTAAGTGACTAGCCCAAAGTCACATGGCTTAGTAAGTGTTAAGTGTCTGAAGCCAGACTTGACTCCAGGTCCTTCTGACTCCAGGGCTGGTACTCTATTCACTGTGCCACCTAGCCACAATTCTAATTTTCAAGGTGTCATTTTCTTCCTGAAAATTCTGGATCTCCTTTTCAAATTAGCTGATTCTCTTTTCATAATCTTGTTTTTCTTGGATTGTTCTTATTATTTTTTGTTTTTTTATTTTTCTCTCCATCTCTCTCATTTGATTTTCAAAGTCTTTTTAAAGTTCTATGAATTTTAGGGGGCAGGTGATCACTTGACTACTCTTTGAGTAGGAAAGGATATATTTGCATCAATATCCTCCTCTGAAGATGGACCTGTGTTCTTTATTCCCATAATGACTCTCTATACTTGCTTCTTTCTCCTTTGTGCATTTTTTGGTAGTAATAGCTTAATTTTTGTAATTACCTCTAGCCTTCGGGTATGATAGATGGTGCCACTTGCCCCAGATTTCAGTTCTCCCCTCTATCCTGGAACCAAAGCCAAACCCCCAGTCTCCTGTAAATGCCCACAGCCAGGGGCATCCTGTCCCACTGTTTCTGCACTCACTGGGTTGTGTGTTGGTTCCTTCTTGCCCTCTTCCTCTCCCCAAAGCACTTATCAGCAAAGGTTCCCTAGATCTTCCCCAGCTCAGATGCCCAACTCCGTTCACTCTCCTGGGGGTAAAAGTTCTGGTGACTGGAACTGTTGTGGCCTCCCAGCCCACCCATCAGGGCTTGCTGCTTGTTGCTTGTTAACTTGGACCCTAGCCTGGAGGTGTTTACTCTTTACTGGGACCAAACTTTGTCCTGAGATTTTTCTTCTGATTTCCTCTAATTGTCCCAGGAAGACCCCAGTTATGCCATTATTCTTATTTATTTTTACCTGCACTTTGTTCGCCCTGAAGTGTTATTTAACTCTTTTGTGGGGGGAAAATCTTGAGAGCCTGGAAGTTTCTGATATACTTTGCCATCTTCCCAGAATCCTCACTGATTTTGTTTTTTCTTTCACTTTTGCCTTTCTTTGTATTCTCAGTGCTTAGCATAAAGTCTGGCAAGTTAGTAGGTGATTAATAAATGCTTCCTAATTTATTGGTCTTTATTCTAGCCCTTTCGTTGTTCTTTGTCTCTTTCACTGAGAGAAGGGAATACCTCAAATTCAAATCAGTCAGTTAAATTCTTTTTAGTAGTTTTAGGGAAAAAAGCTAATAAGGAAAAGTTTGAAGTTCAGGCAGGGTTTCAGATTATTTATGAATGTCAGTTTTCCATACTGCTTCTAGCTGACTTTAAGACGTATAATTGAGAGTTAACTGGATCTTACTTGAGAGTGTTATCAGGAATTTTGTTTGACATTTAGAATAAGAGACAATCTGTAGGAGTCATAACACCCCCTTTCTTCTCCCTCTCTTTGTGTTTAGTTTATTTCCATCTTGCTTCTGTTATTTCCCTAACACTGAGAGTGTAACTCCCCACTGTACCATCTTTCACCAGAGCACAGCCTGAAACTGTTGTTTAACTGACCTATTTCCATTGGGTTTTATTTTCAGTCTCTGTGTGTGAAAAAAATCCTTCTTCTATCCCTGACCCCATCCTGCCCTAGTTCTCATAGTCTTGGATTCTGCCATCCCCCTTCCTCTTCTTACATCACTTGTGTTCTATCTAATCCCATGCTGTCTCCTTTTTCTTTCCACCTTTGACAAATGTTTCTCCCTCCCTAAATGTTATCACAATTCTGGGAATGATAACACAAAATAAAACTTCAGGAGTATATGCTACCAAAAGAATGGTGTACATTGCAAATGTCTGCATTGCATAAGTCATCAATACCTGAATTCAGGAAGGTCGGAGAGTTGATGAAATCCCAAGTCTCACCTTCTTTTCACAGGCCCGTTTAGTTCTATAGACCACTGGGCTGCTTCAGTACTCATGTCTGAGTTAAATTAGTTTTTTTTAAGTATATGTACTATACTCTATGTATCCATTCCAGTAAATATATCTAGCCTTCCCTGATACCAGAATCAATGCCAGCAGAATAATTTAAATGAGAGGAATAGAAGATTTATAGGAAAGGCTGTATAACATCAAATCCAGTGTTGTAATCTGCTGTAATCACTTATCTTCTCTCCAACCCCTGGTTTTCTCCCTTGCCATCATCCTAGTATGCATTCTTAGAGAGAGGATTTATGACATTCACCATTGCAAGGAGTGTGTGGCCAGGCCTCAAACTTCTTCTTGCTTTTTCGGACGGGGGAAGGCAGGACAATTGCGGTTAAGTGACTTGCCCAAGGTCACACAGTTTGTAAGTGTTAAATGTCTGAGACCGGCTTTGAACTCAGGTCTTCCTGATTCCAGGGTCAGTGCTCTATTCATTGCACCACCTAGACACCCCCTAGGGCTCAAACTTCTTTTCCTTGAGTTGTGGTAATCCTGTGATAACATGTTTTGTTGAACTGATTTGCAGGATTGACCCATTCTTAAGCAGGTAAGAGAAATGGGAGAAGAATAATACTTTGATCTTTGTTTGTAGCCCTTTATAACTTCCAAAGGAAATTCATATGCATTATTTCATTTGAAATGCTCAACAACCCCATGAGGTATTGCTATCCCGCTTCAGTTTGGAAACTGAGGCTCAGATTAATTAAGGACCATGCCCAAAATAGCAGAAATAAGGACTGGAATTCAGACCTCCTCACTCTGAATCCATTCATAATGATGTTTATACTTGTCTGACTCTTCCTAGAACTTTGGTATTTTAGAATCCTTTCTAAGGATTTAAAGGGGTTTCACATACCACTTGAAGGTGGGATGAATTGGTATCATGACCAATGTTTTCTTCTTGTTGAAGAAACTGAAAGATAAAAGGTTAAAAAGAGGAAGAAGAAATTAAACAGTAGGGCAGTGGAAAGTCTAGATCAACTAGAGGCCTTTTGACTGCATCTAGTTTGCTTAAACTGAGTTGCTCTTTTTTGCTGCACAGCTATATTACTCACTCTCTTAATAATAACTCTCTCTTTTTCTCTCTCTCACATACACACACACACGTCTTTTTTATTATTTTTTCCTTTGGCTGACATTATTCTCAAAAATGTTATATCATTATTTAAAAAAAACTAACCAAAAAAGTGTCTTTTAAAATATTAGTGAATTAGAAATAAATCCTTTTCCCAAAGTTGGAGTGTGTAGTATTCAGTTTGTCTTTATAGAGATTATGTATCATACAAAGAATAACATGGCCTCTTGAAATTCCTAAATCAAGCCTAACAAAAGATTCTCTCTTAAAGGAACACTCATAACATCTTAGAGTTAGAAGGGTACTCAGAAATTATCTTTGTAGTACAGCCACTATTGAAAATAATCATCTCCTCTACAGTATAGCTTGTGGCCATTCATCTTCCAATTCAAGATTTCTGATGACAGGAGATCAACACTTGAGGAGGCAGCATAATCCATTTTTTGGACCATTTTGATTTTTTAAATGTTTTTCCTCTAGTGAGCTGAAATCTGCCTTCCTGGAGTTTTGAAAAATCTAATCAGAAGGAGGAGGGAGAAATTTACCTATGTGAATCTACCAAATGAGATCTCATAGTGAAGCAGCATGTTATAGGGTAGATAGAGCACCAGAAGCAGAGCCAGAAAGACCTGGGCTCCAATTCTGATGTTTACTTCAATGTTTAAGCCTGCCCAAGTTACTTAATCTCTATAGGGGAACTTCACTGTCCTCATTTGTAAAATGAAGAAGTTGATGATGTCTAAAGTCTCCTCCAGATTTAAGTCTTTGATCCCATAAACCTGCCTACAGTGTAGAAAGAACAGCTGCATAGATACCTCAAGATTCACAGGAAGCAAAATCCAAAAGTAAAACCCAGAACTTCAAATGCCTCTACACAACTTCACAAAGTACAGATAACAAGCAAGGTTAGAGAGGCAGATTTGACATCATAGGTCTTACTGATGGTTACTGGCTTAGGTCCCGTGGTTGGATTATGGCTCTAGAAAGGCATGCCTTATTCAAAAGGAACAGGACAGGTAAAGGGGAGGGAGACAGGGCGTTGCATTGTTTATTAAGAAGATAAATTCATGTGAAGAAATTCAAGAAACAAAGGTGAGAAACATGGAGGAAAACATTTTGATAAAGATAAATGGAGGCAGAAACAGAAGTGATATCAACTTTAAAGTATTTTAGAGATACATTGGACCCCTTGGATTCAAGAAAATCAGTTTTACAAGTACAAGATGAGGGAACTATGATGAAAGAGCAGTTGGTCTGAAAAACAACTGGAGGTGTTAGTGATTGCAATCTTAATATGAATCAATAGTATGAATATTGCACTTTAAAAAATCTAGTATAATCTTGGGCTGCATCAAGGGAGGCTCAGAGTCTACATTTATAGAGGCGATAATCCATTACACCTAGCTTTTGTCACTCTATACATGGAATATCATGTTCAACTCTGAACGACCCATTTTGGAAAGTATATTGTTAACAGTAGCAGATCTTAAACTCAAGGCAATAATTATCAAATAATTATAAAGGTAGATCAGTGAAACAGAGTAGACATACAATCTGCAGTGGAAAAATGACTATGATAACCCTGACGAGTGTAAAGACTTAAGTTTTGGGAATTAGAATTCATTACTTGGTAAAAATTATTGGGAAAGTTGGAAAGCAGTCTGGCAAAAATTGGGCATAGACCAATATCTTACACCATTTACCAAGATAAGGTCAAAATGGATACATGGCCTAGATAGGAAGAGAGACATTACAAGAAAATTTGAAGAACATGGAACATATTACCTATCAGACTTATGGATAGGTGAACAATTTATGAATAAACAAGAGATAGAGGTATAGAATGGATAATCTCAATTACACTCAATTAAACAGGTTTTGTATAAATAAAACAAATGTATAAAAGATCAGAAGGAAAACAAAATTGGGAAAATATTTTATGGATAATTAAAGCTAAGGAACATTGAGAGGATGATGTGATCAGTAGGACTTTGAGATCATGCTGTGTGACAATCAGCTGAGTGACTGAATGAATAAAGCATTTATTAAGTGCTTAATATATAACCTTCTATTCTAAGCACTGTTCTAAGGGTTTGCATAGACAATACAGTCCCTATTCTCAAGGAGCTCACATTTTAATCATGGAGGCAACATATATGGAAAGGTTTAGCAGTAAATCAGTTGGCGATGTCCCATGGTCCTTGGGGTGCAGTACCAGAGCAGATAGTAATATTTCTTTTTAATGTCACCATTTAATGTTACATTCCCAGGGCTCTTCAGTTCAGGGGCCTGGGCTATATATATCAGGATCTGAAGGGAGATTGTAGGCAAAGTGGGTGGTGGTGGTGGTTTGACTCACCTGGCACGTGTTGCTTCCTGTTCTTCAGGATGTCTTGGTGCTTCAGCAAAGTTGACTTGTC
The DNA here is from genome assembly GCA_011680675.1 of Gymnobelideus leadbeateri. Lineage (NCBI taxonomy): Eukaryota > Metazoa > Chordata > Mammalia > Diprotodontia > Petauridae > Gymnobelideus > Gymnobelideus leadbeateri. The sequence continues at coordinate 29,963 of WOXC01007967.1, forward strand.
TCCATCATGTGTGGTAGTTGGTTGGCAGTTGGTGGGGATGGTCAGCTATTCTTCCAAAGTAATTTCTTCCCTCAAACGATGGCTATGAGAGCTGGGCTGGAAGCTGGAATGGTGGTCTGAGCAGTATTGCTGTTTCCAGAGCTCCTGTACCTATCAGCCCATTGGTGGGATTGTTGCTGGTGGCAATGAGAAGAGTAGGCCCCCTTACAAAAAAACAAACAAACAAAAAGCCTCTCCTTAATAATGGATGTGAGACTGGACGTTTCCCTCTATTTTTTTCCTTTCTTTCCAATGGAAGAAACTATGATATTTATTATGAAATGGAGAAAACTTGGACAGGGGAGAGAAGGAGCATGATAATTGTCTTTAATTGCTAGAAGAATTTTAATATGAAAGGGGAATTTAACTGGCTCTGCTTTTTCCAGGAGGGTAGAACTAGGAACAATGTTTGGGAATTGCAAAAAGACATTTAAGGCTTGATGTAAAGATAAACTTCCTGATTAATGATTAGGATCCAAATAAACAAGATCCAAAAGTTAAATGGACAGCCTTTGGAAAGCATAGGTTCCTCCACTGGACGACAACTTGTCAGGAATGTTGTTGAGGGGGATTATTCAGCTAAACGTTATACTTGATGGCCTCTGAGAACCTGGAACTTCTGTGATTGCATTAATACTGGAGAGATGCTGTCCCTGGAAAACCCAAGATTGACAAGAGGAGAGTTGTTCCACGCTAAATTTTTGTTCAGAGAAGACTAGCACCTCTGGTGCGACAGCTTGCAGAGCCCTTTTTAGGGCTGCTCATTCACCTTTGGTGTCCACCTGCCACCCAACTCTCACCTGTGGCTCCAGGAAGTTGTAGCATGTGCAACGAACACACTCTGGTAAAACTGTTTTAGCAGAAAGGCCAAACCAGGTTGAGGGTAACTGACAGACCTCAAACTCATCAGTGAGTTGGGAGGTTGGGGAGGATGTCTACCCCAAACATATGAAAACTTCCCCCAGGAATTGGCAGTTAAGAACAATTTATTCCATCAGCCACGAAAGCAGCTAAAGCAAGTGCTATGGAGTACTTAGAGATTGGTCAAACATCCAAGAAAACGGGGTTGTCCACTGCATCCCAGGCCTTTGCTCATCTTGTCTTGACTTTTGTCTTGCCACTGGACTTCAATGATGCTGGAAGAGAGAGGCTGAAGAGTTTGTGCAACTCTGCCTCACTTAAATCCAATTCACTTGAGAGTCAAGATATCACCCCATAATGTCATTGGTCCTCTTTGAAAACAAAGAATGAACAACTAGAGAAATGGTAATGGGAACAGAGAAGACTGGATATTGTCTCCCTGATCAGACTGTGAACTCCTTGCTTTCAGGGAGTTTTTATGACTTTGTATCCCGGGAACCTAACATAGTGCCTGGAACATAGTAGGTGCTTACTAAATGGCTCTTGACTTGAAAGGAACAAGAAGAGATGAAGGCCAAGGACAATCACCCTATTTTGACATGGCGTGATACCTCTTATTAGCATACGTATGTAGTAGCTATAGTAGTACTACGTATCTCCCCACATTTCTTGAGACTAAGCCAAATGCCTTTCTAGGCAAAGGTCATGAACTAGAAAGGCTGACTCTAGCTTCCATTGGTAACAAGAGAACAGGGACCCTCCTCTCCCACTCAAAAGAGGTTTCAGGGAAGTAGTACCGATATCTTTTTCAACTCTCTTCCCTCACCTCAAATCCGAACTCTTAATTCAAATGCCTCTTGCTGATATTTAAAGTCCATTTCTCCTGTTCTGATTACTATCAATTCATTGATTCATTTTCTTGAATGAATAGCATTTTCCCTCATACCTTTGTCCTTTAAGATGAATAACTGAAAAAGGTGGAAATACTATCTTGTGGGACCAGGGATGTGACCATGGTGGCTGGAAGGTCCTGCAACAATTCTTATGCAGAGGCTGATAATTCCATTTGTGGATTATCAAAGCACAGTGTTGCTGTTCCCCATGCTCCCCCATTACTTAACCTTTTGGTGATTTCATACTTCCATAAGCACCCCATTAAAAGAGTGAGGAGTAATTAAAAGAACAGCTGAAATGTAAGAGTCGATTTTGTTGCTAGGCTGAAGCTTTGGTAGAATATTGAGTGGGAGTAGAGAGGTAGAGAGTTTGACGTTAATGGCTAAGGCAAGTTTGAGGGATTATCTATGTTTTGTATTCATGTGTTTTCTCCCATGTCACCCATGAAGAATTGTGAGTTCTCTCTGGTTACCTCTGTCTGACAGTAACAGAAAAGGAAAGGAAAAATTCCAAATGTCAGCAAATCAAAATGTAATACAAGAACTGTAACTAAATGTGCACCTGTCAAAATGGCCACCTACCTTGAGGATACAGTGAAAGAAAGCCAGCGCAATCATCCTACGGACTAAGTGAAAACTTCATGGCTTCTCCCCTATTAGAGACAGTGTGGTGTAGGGGAGAGCACCTTGTAATTGGGAGCTGGAATGATCTTGACTTGAAATCTGCCTCCAATTTTTGTTAGCTATGTGACCATGGGCAGGTCTCTTCACCCCTCTATGAACCTGTATATTCATCTGTAAAGTGGGTCCTGAACACCTGTAGTACCTTTCTCATGGGGTTGTGAGGCTTTAATGAAGAATGTTTTTCAGACTTTAAAATGTTGTGTAAATGTCAGCTATTATTATTTGAGGCTGAATGACTAGAAGAAAGAGAGGCTTTTTCTTTTGTAACATTTGGTCCAAGGACTCCCAGGAAGCCCTTCGTGACTTGGTGGTGCCCCTCTGTGAGACAGACCTCCCTTTCCTTCTGATCCTTCTGATCTTCCTTTATTCTCAGTAACACTGCAGTATGTGCCTGAAAGAACAGCCAAATGATTTGTTTCCCCTGTGAAGCTGAAAGTCAGTGGTAAATATCTTCCACCACATTCCATGCATCTTCCTACATTTACTTGCTGCTGCTTTCAAAGCCTATTAAAGAAAAAGAAAAAAAGGCCTGTTTTCCAGTGGCATTAATCTTGGATTCAAGAATCTGAAAGACTAAGGATCTAGTGACTTGGAGAAAGAGGTAATGGGGAAGGGGGTTGGGAAGGTTGGGGGAACCACCCACTGTGTTTCTATGCCCTGCTTCAGGGAAAACTAAATGTTAAGTGAGTGGTTTAGCCTGAGCTTAATCTAGAGGTAAATCAGTAACTGAACACTTAGATACTCACTCCATTGTGTATTGAGGAAAATAAAGTGAATCATTGAAGAAAAGAATGTGCTTTCTGGTGCTATACCAATAATGAAGAATAAGGTTTCAAATCAGAGGAGGGAGAGAGAGTAAGAAATCTTTGACCACTTCCCCCCCCACTTTTTTCCCTACCCACCCATCTACCACTATACTTGGATAAGAATTTTTTTCCTCCAGCCCAGGTTTTCCTGTGCTTAATCTTATAGTGAAACCCTCAGCTTGTATTTGACATGGAAATTACAGCAGAACCACAAGTCCAGTGTGACTATTTAACTGAAGGATCCAGAAAGTGTGGGAGGGAAACTATGAGGGTAGAAGCCTCCAGCTCAATAAAAATGTGAGGAGTTTTTTGCCCAGTTTGTTAATTAGTAATGAAAATATAAATATATGTATTCTACAAATCTATCACACTTGAATTTTCCCAGAGTTGCTAACTCCTCAAAGTTGTTGACTTTCAGCTTACTGTTCTTCAGGACAGACAATTATATTTGACAAATTGGAATTAATTGATTTTAGAAATAAAATTGATTAAAGAATTATAGGCAGTCCTGAAAGGGATCAGGACCTTTCCCCAGTGAATTCAGAATTTTATATGTAAAGCATTTTTGATGATTATTTGGGGAGAAAAATCAGAGATGGGAGTAAAAAACTGTGATTCCCTACAGTTAGGTATACCATAAGTATTTTCCTCCATATCATGCATCCAAATAAGCACTCTTGAGTGAATTTATTTGAATCATAGAAACACTGGCAATTGAAATAAATGCCTGCAATGATAAGAGTCTCATAAGTATAAGACTGGATGCATAAGGCACAGAACTGCCCAAGGGGCCTCAGCAGGACTTAAGGTCCAGTGAAAGGAGAGGTGTATGGTGAGGATGGTTCTCGGGTGTGGCTTTCTTTTCTATTGCAGAAATGAGGCCCTCCTCAGTTCTTCCTGTTGAAAGAAAGGGCTTTCATTTTCTTTGCTTTATCTGAGCTTAAACCACCCTCTTGCATGAATGTTACTCCTGAGGCTGCTCCTAGACCACTTTCTTATTACAACTTCTCTAGGCATAGCTATACAATATAATCCTGTAGCCTATGCCTATTGAGGCTTGCTGTTGCTGTTCTTCCTCTGATAGTGCTGCGTTCAAGAATTTGCTTCTGTAAAATTTCCTGGCCAATATGGCATGGGCCTTAAGAACAGTTGTTCTCTCCAGGTCCAGGCTTGTTCTAGCCATTGGCAGGAATGCATCCATTTTTCTTCTTCCATTTTGTCAAGGATGGGGAGTGTTGTATACAGATGCCTCAGATTAGAAATTAGTGTTGGCTTTCACTTCTCAGTGGTCAGACCAACCTGAACCAATTCACAGTTAGGAGAGGTTGGAAGGAGCCATGAGAAACAGCTCTCCACATGTCCCTGTACTTGGCATGCCTGGTCTGTGCCGTGAATAATAGGTCATCTGATGCAGTGTAATTAGATAGGAGGATGAATCCCAAGTAATCCTGGGAACTGCAATAGGGAATTGGCCTCTCTGTGTTACTTTTAGCTTTCAAAACTTGAATTTTCAGTTGAAACTGAATAGTTTCTTTGTCATGGTCAGAAGTCCACTGTGGAGAAATACAGGAATTTATTATTTTTCAAGCTACCACCCAAACTGAAAAAATATTGCCCAATATAGCCACCTCTCAATTATTTAGGAGCTGATTATCCAGTTTGCAGATTATTCATACCCATTGTTTCCTGCCTCCTCCTTTCCTCTCTGGTCCTGTCTTGGCTATCTTCTCATAGAGCTGATTTAAAAAAAAAAAGTATTTTTAGTCCATTGTCTTCTACTTTTAGAGGTTGAAAGGCAAAGTCTTTTAGAGCTGGAAGGCGACTGAGAGATCATTTAGTTCGTTACATAAGACCAGAGAGGTGAATGATTTGCTCAGGGTCACATAGGTTAGTATTAGATCTGGAATTGGAATTTGGGATTTCTCACTCTTTCTACTATAATTGCCCCTAGTAAGAGTTTTGACTAGAATCATTTGGAGATTTTGACACAGTGGAGTTCAAGCGATTTTTTGTGTATTTCAAATATCTTTTAAAACTTCATTTGCAGGAGCAAAAGAGGGAATAATTATGTTTATAGCAGGTGGGGTCTGGGGCTGTTGACTTGAACAAATAGCCAGAGTATGGCTGTCTCCTTGTGGTTTATATGATTCTCTTCACTGTAACTGTTTATTTCAATGCTATCTCCACTGTCCGGTCCTATCTCAGAGCTGGATTGTGATGTAGAGATTCTTAGGTGTGACCCTATTGGGAAAAAAAAATCCAGAAGATTCCTAACTTTTCAAGAAGGAATTAGGGGCTATTTGTTTAAAAAAAGAAAAACCACTGTTTTCAACTCCCTCTTAGGTTGTTTCTGACAGTAAGTTTTGCCTCCTTAAATCTCCATTCTCCATTCTCTCGTCATTTCTCCTATTTCTACCTCCGAAGTTTCTTTTTATTGATGACCCGGCTCTATTATTAGTGTCTCTTTATTTAGTTCAAGGGTTCTTAACCTCTTTTGTGTCATGAACCCCTTTAGCAGTCTGATGAAGACTATAGACCTCTTAACTGAATGTTTGTAAATGCATAAAATAATATACATAGAATCACAAAGAAGGCCAATTACATTGAAATACAGTCATCAGAATATCAAAAACTAAAGCAGAAGTTCAAAGACCCCAGATTAAGAAACCCTACTGTAGTCCTTTTGTTTCATGCTAAATTGAACTGAAGAAAAAGAGTATAGTCTTCAGCTTCTCTAAACCCTCCTTCTGTGACATCTTACATGGGTTGTTTGACCATAGACAGGAGTGGCGCCATAGGGATGGGGATTCCTTGATAGCTGACATTCTAGGTAAGATAAGCCATGATAAGCAGCCCCTCCTAAATCTATGTAGATGATAGAAGAAACAAATTAGATTATTTTAATTTTATTTTTTTGCTTTTTGGAGGGCAATTGGGGTTAAGTGACTTGCCCAAGGTCACAAGCTAGTTTTTGTGTTAAGTGTCTGAGGCCAGCTTTGAACTCAGGTCCTCCTGACTCCAGAGCTGGTGCTCTATTCACTGTGCCACATAGCCACCACCTAGGTTATTTTTTTAAATTATGTATTTCATCTGTGTTATGTCCGTAACAAAGAGCCTTGATAAATTCCCATAGCTTAATTTAAAAAAAAATTAACTTGCTCGACAATATTGCTTCAATAAGCAAATTGATATTTTGAATCAATTGTACTGGAACTTCTTTCCTTTCAGTAAACATATTCTATTTATTACTCCCTCAGATTAAAACATGTTGAATAATTTTTTAAAGTGGAACTGTGATTGTTATAGAGAATACCCGATGAGGGAACTACCTGTACATTAGCAGCTGCGGTATAATGTATAGGCTTGGAGAGCTGTTTTATGATTTGCCAAGGTCACATAGTCAATATTGTATATTCCAGCAGCAACATCTGGACCCACATCATCAGCACACATGCCAAGATTGCCTCTATCTCTATTCTGACTCTACTGCCTCCCATGTTAGTTCAGAAAGAACCTAGCACACGGAATCAGGAGAGCTGAGTTGTGGTTCCCATTTGAGACCACCATCTGTGTAACTAGAATTGTCATTTCTCTCTCTCTCTCTCTCTCTCTCTCTCTCTCTCTCTCTCTCTCTCTCTTTTCTTTTTGGAGGGGGGAAGGCAGGGTAATTGAGGTTAAGTGACTTGCCCAGGGTCACACAGCTGGCAAATGTTAAGTGTCTGAGACTGGATTTGGACTCAGGTGCTCCTGACTCCTGGGCTGGTGCTTTATTCATTGTGCCACCTAGCCGCCCCAGGAAAGTCATTTCTCTGTCTGTTTTCACATCTGTCAAATGGGGGAAATATTTTTTTTCCTATCTATCTTAAAGACATGTAGGATGACATGTAACTAGTATTTATACAGGGCATTAAGGGTAATGAGACGCTTTATATCTATTATCTCATTTGATCCTCAAAACAACTCTGAAAGATAGGTGCTATCCCTATTTTACAGGTGAAGAAACTGAGGCTTAGAGAGGTCAAATAACTTGCCCGTGGTCACACACCTAAGTGTCTGAGGCAGGATTTGAACTCACATCTTGAATTCAAGTCTAGAACTCTATCTACTACACCCTCGGCTATGTGTCTATTTGTAGATGACTGTAGGAGTCTGCTGGTACATGTTTAACAATTGGTTTCAAACTTAATCTGCATTATTAACATTTTTATTTAAGTCTGGAAAACCAATGAAACAATAAATCGAGCCATGAATTGTAGTGATTGCTGATTTCTGGAGTGTAAGTGCTTACAAAGAACATTTAACAATTGGCTTTCTCAAGCCAGTTAAATCTGGTACCAACACACCTCTGGATATGTGTGTGTGTATGTATATATGTGTGTATATATATATACACACATACACATATGTGTGTATGTGTGTATATATACACACATACATATATACATATATGATGATGCTCTAAATTCTTTGGAAGGCAGGCAACCCATTAATACAATAATAGCAGTAATAATGATAAATCACATTTGTATACTATTACAGCACTATAATAAAAATTATTTTTATAACAACCCTATGAAGTAGGTTATTATTATTTTCCTGTTTTACAAATGAAGGAATTGAGGCTCAGAAAAATAAAATGCAAGGCATTATTTTTAATAATATTATTAATATTTACTTATTTCAATTAAATAAACATTTATTTATAAGTAATAAATATGGTTACTTTAATTAATAATATTTAAATTAATATTATTAATTTAATTAATAATATTTATCATTTTTTGAGGAAAACATAGCCTAAGTGTGTTTTCAAATGATAAAGTTTAAATCCATCACTTTTCTACAATAGGAAATCCAGGGCTAGGTCCAAAGACACAAACTGAACACCAAGGCTATACATTGCCATTCGTCTTTACAGAACACTTAGAGGAGCAGGACAGTTTTCTGCATTGTATGCATTAGGGGACCCATAAATGAGAGCTCTCAGTGGACTCTTAAATAAAAGAAAACCACTGAGTAAAAACATGGTTCTTGTCTCAGAGAAGACTTCTTGAGCAAAGTCAGTCGAGCTCACCATGCATTGACCAACTAAGCTGTGCCAAATATTAGATCTGCATCAAACCAGTACAAAGCGGCATTGTGGGTGTTAGCTGAGAGCACACCCATCTCAATTATCTGCACTCTTCTACGTACTTAACTGTTGAATGTTTCAGGAAGTCAGACTCATATTGCTTAAAGGGGAAGTGCTAAAGCAAGGGGACTTGATTTGCTTGGATTTCAGATTTTCAGATCCACAATATAGGCTGTAACATTTCTTTTGCAGCATCCTGAGGAGACAGCATTACCAAATACTCTATACAAATACAATTGTAGGCAAAAGGGTGGGAAAGGAAGGGGAGGTTTCCCAGTAAGCCTCAATGAGAGGGAAGTGATTCAGTGGCTGAAATATTATGAGGAGAACGAATAGGGCAGTACAGCTTTGGGAAGAGAAAAGTCATTGGGAGGGGTGTTAAGGATACCATAGTGAAGCAGAATGAAGAAATTGAGGGATAAGTAGATAAAGATTGATTCTCACAGGGATAAAAGGAACAGCCATCTTGGAAGCACAGTAGTTCATTTGAATGAACTCTAGAGAAGAATAAACAGGACAAGTAGACACAAGTACTTTAAAGTGAAAACCAGAAAAAATGTATCCTTGATGGAAGAGAAATGGGGAAACCATGCTGACCAAGGTGAATTCAAGACAAGTGCCTATGAGGCCCAACTGCATCCGAAAATTTACTTGAGTCTTGGGAACTGAATCTTTCGCTTATGCCTTTCCATCTGACCAGCCTTCTTCTATAATGTTTTATTTTTTTAGTCCACAGTTGCCCAATACTCTATAGTTATCATTTTCCTGTACTCAGAGTTTGGGCATACTTTTAATAGTAACAAGTTCACATTGTGCCTCAGTAAGGTGTATGGTAAGTTCTGAGCAGCTGTTGGGTTCTTTTCCTCCCATTTTTGCTGACTGACTCAACAAGCCCCTTAGACTTTTGACAGGTCTCTTATTAAAGGATTTTAAGAGGTCTTACCTGTTACCTTGTACTTAGATCTGTCCCTTTGTTTCACCCTGATGATTATTATCACTTATTAAAGGACTTGAAAGATTCCTTTGCAGGTTCTTAACTTTAGTTCTTACAGAAACACCTTAGCTTATAATATAAAAATTAATTTTAAAAATCCATGTCATAGGTGTGGTGGAATTGTTGACTTTTTCCTCCCCAAGCACATTAGGGGAATTAGATAGTCTTTGCTTTTAAGCAACAAAGATAAATCAAACTTAAAAGGCATATCAGCTCTAGGGAAAAGTGATAGCCATGTGCTGATGTCCTTGGGTGAACTCTTTAACAATATTGTTTTTCATGGGCTGTCACTAATTAGAAAAACTACTCTCATGTTAGGTCTGTAAAGTGATTTTTCCTTTGCCCTCTTATTTGGTCTTTTGCATATGAAACTGAAACAGAACTCCTTTCCCCCACTTCCCCCAAGTATTTGAGGGTGAGGGAGATATAAAAAAGAAAATATTCAATATAAAATATTTTTAACACAACATGGCCATAATTCATTTAAATTCTACATTCTGTGCCTTTTAGGTATCTCAGCTTTACTCATTTATATCATAGTGAGGTTTCAGGACCCTGAAAGTTATGAATATTAATCTGCTAAATTTTATTCTGGTGGTGCTGGAGAGAAATACAAATTGTGTGGAGGGGGGGTGGTTGGAGCAGGTGAATAATATGATATTTCTCCCAATCCAAACCCCAAGAAAATACTGCCATAAAGGATTAATTTGGTGCTGAGATTTAGCTGTGGTTGCCATAAAGACTGAAAGAGAGGGAACAACAGGGACGGCCTATTTCTTACCACTAGTGACAACACCAACGATTTATTGTGGGAAATAGGCAGCTTTTTTTTTTTTTTACAAAGCTTGTTAGCTGAATGTCTGAACTTTGATATTTTTTCCCCTGTGAAGGGTTTCACATAGACCCCCAGAAAAGTCACTCCTGAAAAATTGCAGTTACAGGCAATTTTCTATGATCTGTATTCAAAGGGAAGGGAGATGTGATAGAGAATCCATTTTAAATCTCCTTTTTCTACCAAAACTTTTAAAAATTCAATTTAATTCAATTTAGCAAACATGAATTATGCACCTAATGTACGCAAGATATTTAGGGTAGGTGTTGTGAATATGAAGAAAAATAAAAGTCTTTGCTCCTAAGGATTTTATATTCTACTTGGATTTTTGAAACCTAAACTTCTAAAAATAGCAAAATATACTAATTTATAGGATAATAATAATAATAATAATGCCTAATATTTATGTAGCAATTTTAGGTTAGCAAAGTGTATACTTTGTGATACAACAACTCTGTGAAGTAGATAGTTATTATCCCCATTTTATAGAGAAGGAAACTGGGGCTCCTTCATTGATTCAGTAAACATTTAAGTACCTACTATGTGCTAAGCACTGTGCTAAGTGCTGAGGATACAAAAAGAGGTAAAAAGATAGCCCCTGCCCTCAAGGAGATTGCAATCAGATGGCTCAGAAAGTTCATGTGGCTTGCTGGAAGTAAAACAGCTTTGTAAGTACAGGAGACAGAATTCAAACTCAGTTCTTCCTGACTATAAAGCCACCCCTTCTACTACATCACCTATTTGCCTCAAGAAGATTCAGAGCCTCAAGGGGTCTTTCCCCTCTTCTCTTTTACTATAATCCACCTGATCTCTGGTAGGAACATCAGTGTACAGTGAAATGAGTCATCAGATAGGAGGGAGAGGAGATGCCCTAGATAACTAACTGTGTGATGAACTTTGCAACTGGGGTGTGGCAAAAATCAGGTGAAATGGTAAAACTTGAATGAGATTTCCATTTGGTGTTTAGTGAAGTAACAATGGCTATCACTCTCTCTTGTTCAATCTTATAGTGGAGTATGACAAAGAGTTCTCCCCTCGACAACGCCATCACAAGGAATTCAAGTTCAACTTGTCCCAGATTCCCGAGGGAGAGGCTGTGACGGCTGCTGAGTTTCGAATCTACAAGGATTGTGTCATGGGGACCTTTAAAAACCAAACGTTTCTTATCAGCATTTATCAAGTCTTGCAGGAGCACCAGCACAGGTATGGAGGTTCAGGGAGTCCCATGGGATGGTCTTGCCCCCATTCCCATCCTTTCACTCTATCACTCTGAGTATGTTTGTTGAAAGTGTAATTCTGGGCTCAGGAGCAAAACATGAAGTTGTTCTATTTATTCAGACTGGCAGAGTAAAGGCAATTTGCTGGCAATTGGGATTGTTGTAGCTGAGTGGGAGGCATTCCAAACGGTTTCTTAATCCAACTGCCAGTCAGTTAACATTTACTAAGTGCACATCCTGAGGAGAGGCACCATGGTGAGGTACGAAAGAATCAGAAGATGCCATTTCCTACCTTGCAATCTAATGGGGGTGAGGGGGAGGGGAGAGAGCATAAACACAAAAGCAGGAGCTTACCTACCAAGATGCTGTTAAAAACAAGTCCAAACTAATGTCATACAAATGATGTCTTATAAGAATTGAACATAATTTTTTCATGTTAATGTAGTAATCCAGAAAGCCATATAATCTAATACCTAAAATGCTATTTACCTACATTCTTCCTATGTCCTGGAGTGATGCCAACCCCCTTTTAAAATCAACTACTTTGAAATACAACTATATAATAACATGTGTATTCTTTATTAGAGACTGGAAGAGAATTTGGAGTGATGGAAATAGTGTTTAGTGATTATTTGGGTCCTCTCTATCTCTTTCTTTCTCTGTCTTTCTCTTTTTCTCTCTATGGGTAAAGTTGCCTGAGTTCAAAGTATTGAAGTTCCTAATAAAAAATTATATGATGTGATATCAAATTTCACTACTCAAGGGGGCAGAAAACAACACAGCTGCTTAGAAGTATATTCTGGGGTCTATACCAGAAGATCTCAAACAAAACAGCCATAAAATGATTGGGAAAGTTGGAAGGGAGTCAAGGAAAAAATCCTACTTGGATGCAATCATAACTAGTGTTTCTTAGGAAAAGAAAGCCTTTCATATATTTACATAGTAGGACAATATGTTAAGAGCACTATGTTTGCATTTTTCCCAACATTATGACTATTTTCTTTGATGTATCCAGCCATGCAAACTGAGTATTTCACAGAAAGTAGAGAAGAACAGTCTTTGCTTGGTTAGCTAATGTGTTTTGGAAATTTGTCTTTAACATTTGTCTCAAGCTCGGGGGATACTAAAGAACAAGATGGTAAGTTTGCCAAAGAATCTTGGACCTTGGATCTTCCTGCGTATTTAGTGGGTTGTTTGGTAGTTCAGGGAGGCACTGGGGTGCACTAACCCTGCTGTCCAGAGTAGAATGCACAAATAAGGAGACAAGGGTGTTGTAGTGATGCTAATATCAGGATCACTGACATGAGAATAAAGTGAAATACATTCAGTCTCATTGGGGGAAAACACTGTTTAAACACCTGCTAGGAATTTGCTATGTTTTGTTTTATAAACACCACCCCACCTCCATCCCTTATTGTGAGGTCTTTGGATAGTCATAGACATGGTCCAATGACTTTTAAAGTCCCTTTAGCATTCCCATAGTGTCTAAGGCTTAGACTTTCATATAACCTTGAAAATAGCTTTGATTTCTCCTACAAATGATGACTCTGTGAATGCATATAATGAACTAATTCACTAATTATTATGATGTCAAAAATAATAATTCATTTCAATTTGGCAAACATCTATTAATGTCTTCTGTGTCCAGTAATCATGCTACCTTCTAAGAATAGTATAAAAGCTTAATTAAGATGTAATTCCTGCCTTTTTGGAGCCAACAGTTGAATAGGGAGGTATGACACAGAGATAAGTATCATATAAAAAGTTTCAATACTTCAAAGATCTATAATTTTATCAATATGGGAATTCCCTTCACTGATGACCATCATAACCTCTCCTTATCTTTATAGATAGTCTCTTTGAGAGTTGTTGTAGAGAAAAACAAAAACCCACCATCATATAGACAACATGGTGATGTGCTGTTCCAAATTTAGGTAGGTGACCTCTGGACAACAGAAATAAAGCTCCTCAATCACCAGGCTCATTCTCTAAGACTTTTCCACTTTAGTAGGACCTGCTAGAGCTTTACTCTGCTGGTATTAATGGTCTTTGAGAACCCAGAGGCCTTGCCATTTCATGATGAGGTATCAGAGTACAACTTTAGTGGATGTAAAATAACACATGTTAATGTTTTACAAAGGGAGGTTGGAGTCACCAAAATTGAGGAACCTCAGAACCAAGAACTAACTAACACAGGCATCAACCACTTTTTCTCTCTGAGGCTTCCTGCAGGCTCAGCCCCTTGGATTGGTAATTCCAAGCTGGCCTTGATACTGTGACTACAGAGCTGACTGTATTGATAGGAGGAGGAACAAGAGAGATAAGTGAAGCTTCTTTAGATTAAAGTCATATAGCTTTGCTGAGCTGTATTCTTAAGTAACTTTTTTTTTTGTGTCTTTAAATTTATTTATGTTGTACTTGTACTTGGAAAACTCTTTAGGGTGTGCTACAGACTTTGTGAAGCAGTAGGCAGAGTACACCAAAGGGCTTGTCTGTAAGTCTGTTTCATAAGATTGCTGATAGCTATATGCTTGACAGTGCCTTTTAAAATCTTCTCTGTTCTCCTGACTATTCTTATGCCAGAAATTAAATGGCCCTTGCAGCCATGGTTTCTATATGTCCTCTCCAATTCCTCAACCCCAGAGGATCTGGTGGAGGTTATCCAGGGACAGCAGAAACAGGCACTAGCCTTCCTACATCACTATGAAATGGTTTGTAATGTCTAGCCCCAAAACATTTGCAATGGGTCTAATTAGGATACTCTACATTCTTGGAAAATTTCAGGGGGAGGAGAATAGGAACTAGATTGGACAACTCCTTTTATAGAAGAGGGAGATAATGTTTGCTGGGAGATCACCAGTGTTTAAACGTCAATTTCCTGATGATTTTCTTTGAAAACTCTCATAGAAAATGAAATACTTCTGTATACATTAGGTATACAAGGGAAAAGAGATGCTTATTTATGTACATAAACGAATCCTACTAGTGAAGAGCTATTTCAGACTGGTAGGAGGTGCTCTCTGTCTTAAATTACCTTAATTAACATACTTATGCAAAGTGACTACATGGATTAGAGGAAAAAGTTGGGGAGCTTGAAATCAAGAGAAGGAAATGCTGGAAAGAAGGCAAGAATGCTACAAGCCCCAGCAGCTGGCAGTGGCACATTTCACAGGGTTTATATTACTAGGCATGATACAACTTGGGTTTAAAATATGAATTTTCAATTCAATAAACATTTATTAAACACCGAATATATGCCAGGTACAGTGCTATAATAATGCTAGTGGTACAAATAAGAGAAAGAAAGGTAGTCCTTGCTGGAAAGTGGAGGAGGGAAGAAACCAGGGAGTACCCAGCATGGGGGCATCTTGTTCTGAACTGCAAATTCCAGATCTTGCCCTCTATAAAGGTATGCTTTGGGAAGAGTTGAGTGCTCTACATGCCAGGCCTCCAGTCAGAAGGTAGAAGAGGCTGAGGGAGTTGGGATAAGTGTTGAGTATCCAAGGCTGAGTTAAACAGCATGAGGAAAAGATTTCAAAGTATGGAGAACCTGGTCATCTGTCCCAAAAGTATAAGTGGTCCTGTGGTCAGAATAGGATAAGGAGGTCTTTGAGAAGCCAAGAGAGAGCTGAATATAGGTCAGCAGAGATGAGTTGGAGACCTTGGTTCCTTAATGTATGACCAACCTGAGCTGCTCTGCTAGCTTGCCCAAGGAGGAGACCACTCTATACCAACTACTAATTGAGATCTGGGCAATGCACTTCGGCTGGATTGGCATGGATAGGTCCATGAAATACATCATAACTCCATCATTACAATAGGATTTTAATCCAAAGTGTGTTGAGAGGAGATAAAAGATTTCAAGACCTAGTTAAGATATCAAGGTATGTTAGAGCTGACAATCATCTTTGGGGTCAACAGGTTAGACTGAGCATCTTTGAGTCTGAAGATTAACCTTAAGGGAGTTAAGATCTTTAAATTCAGGCCTTCATCCCAGATGAGAGACCAGGAGAAAAGAAGGTATGGGATATTTAAGCATATCCTACTTAGCTGGATCCTGATGGTACGAAGGAACAAATAGGAATTACTGGAGTAGTCCTTAGCACAAACCAGCCCTTTGAGAGACAGGAAAGTCTCACAAGAGATAACTAAGTACTAAAGGTCTGAGTTGTATATAATGTAAGCTTTCTGTTGCTCTGAATAATGGCTAAAGGGAAAGAGTGCTAAAAATGTACAGCTTATAGGAGATGTGTTGTCTAATGTGCATTCTGTATGCCAGCAGAAGAGAAAAGACCCATACCTTTTCAGTAGGGCAGACCAGTTCTCTTTAAATTCATTCAGGGAGGTCAGGTGAGGCCACATATACCTTACAAGGATTAGCAAGGGAGGATCTTAAAAGGGAGGATATTTTGTGATTATCATTAGGGTAGCAGTACAGTTGAGCTGTGGGAATAGGAAGGCAGCAGTTGTTGCGGAGAGTCATAAGGAGGGCATTCTGAAGCACTGCTATATAAGGGTAGGGGGAGCCTGGGCCACTGGGCTGTTATTTCTAAATTGGTCCCCAGTCTGTGGTTGCAGAGTCAATTGTTTTGACAGTAAGGGGAATAAGAATGATAGATGAAAGTTCTCAGTGACAGAACAGCATAACTTTGGAGAGTTTGTTGTTCCTCAGTGGCTTTGTCTGTATGTCTGCATTAGTGAATGACTTTGTTGTATATTTATCCGGTAAAGTTTTGGGCACTGTGTTGTATGATAAGTTAAGGGACTGATGATGACAGATCCTTGATAATTGTGTCCTTGATAGTTCTTTCTGGTCCCTTTTTGGGACCTATTTGTTAATGGATGTCTCTGTCAGAGTTATAGAACCCTGATAGTAGCATTTAAATTGGGCATTAAAAACTGAAGAAATTCTACTGGATAAGAGGGGGAGAGAGGACATTCCAGATATCAGAAATAACTTGAGCAAAGACCCAAAGGTGGGAAAACATATGTCAGGGAGTAGTTCAGTTTGGCTGGAACATAGAGCATGGAGAGGATGATAGAGGTAAGGATAGAAAAGGAAAGTAGTCCCACATTTTGGAGCACTTGAAATGCTAAGCAAAGGAGCCTGAACTTTATTCAGTAAGCAGTAGGGAGTCACTGAAGATTTTTGGGTAGAGAGTGACATGACCAGAACTTTTCAGAAGAAGAATTAATGTGGCAGGGATCTAGAGAGTAGACTGAAGGGGTAAAGACAGTAGATGTGGGAAGATATGTTAGCAAGATATTGCAATAGGTGGATATGAGGACTGTGTTAGGATGGAGGCAGTAATAAAAGAAAGGAGGAGAGAGATGCAAGAGATAGTATGGATAGGTTTTGGGAATGATGGGGATGTAAGAGAAGGAAGAGACAGGAGTCAAAGGAGAAGGAAGAGTCCAAGATAATCCCAAGGTTTTCCACATGGAAGACTGTAAATCTTAAAACTAATGAGAGAAATAGTGAAGTCAGGAGCATAACAAGTTTTTGGATGGGAAAATACTAATCTGAAGTTTAGATGGGGGAAGGTGCTAGTGCATCCAGGTAGTGCTGTTTGTAGGCAGAGCTGGGAAGCTAGAGCTCTGGAGACCGGAGACAGAAATTTTAAAGTTACCTGCATAGAGATGTTACTTGAAGTTATTAAAGTCAAAGTGTGAATGGAGAGAGTAGAGAGGGTCAAGGACTTTGAGAAATACTTACCGTAAGGCTTTAATAATATGAAGCAAAGAAAGAGCTATTAGAAGGGTAGGGGGAAAACCAAGTAAGTATATTGCTTTTGAAGCCAGGAGAGTACCACGAATAACAGAATCATAGAAATGGAAGGAGCCAAGGTTCCAATGATACTTTTAAAATAATCCCTATTCCTGAGTATCTGAGAGTGGTCGTCTGGCATTTACTTGAAGACATCTACTATAGGTAACCCATTATCTCCTGGGCCAACCCGTTCTGGTTTTGGAGATCTCCAATTGTTGAAGCTTATTCTCACCTCAAACCTTAATTTTCCTTTTTGTAGAGGTTAGATCTGTTCTCTCTAGCCCCATTTCCCTATTTTTGCCCTTTGAAGCCAAACCAAACACATCTAATACATCTCTGAATACAATTGGTATATCCCCCTGAACTATTTCTCTTCCAGGTTAAATATGTCTAGTTCCCTCAAGCAACCCTCACAGAGAATGGCTTTGAGGTCCTTGACCATTCTTTTTTGTTCTCTTCTGGACACTCATAACTTCTCAATATCTGTCTCTGTGATGTTGCTTAGAACTGAATATAATACTTAAGACACTTTCTGATCAGGGTAGAGTACAGAAAGGCTATAATATCACATCTTTATTCCTGGGAGCTATGCCTATTTTAATTCAGCCCAAGATTGCAATAACTTTTTTATTGACTACCATATCAAACTATTGATCTATATTGAGCTTACAGATCTTTTTCTGAATAAACTTTTGCCTAACCATGCCTTCCTCATCTGGAATCTGTGAACTCTTTTTTTTTTTTTTTAAGATCCAAACTGGAAGATTTTACATTTATCTCCATTAAATGTCATCTCAGTGTTCTAGCCCATCAAATCTTTTTGGATACTAAACAAGTCATCTAGCATGTTACTTATCAGTCCTACCTTTGTGTCATTTGCAGATTTGATACAGATGTCTTTTATGCCTATACCCAAACATTGATGAAAAGATTAAATAAAGGCCGCAAAACAGCTCCCTGAGATACTCTCCTGGGGATAACCTGAATTGATATTGAACTATTCATTAAACAGTAGTAGGAGCCTCTAAGTCTAGTCACTCAACTAGTGCTGATCCCATCTCACTGTACTGTCATCTAGTCCATATAGCTATACATTTCCACAAGAGTAGTATGAAGTATTTTACAACAACTAGGTAAAAATTTTGGTAATCTCCGTCTCTACATTCCTCAGTTTAGTTATCCTGTCTATCAAAAAAGGAAATAGGGTTAGCTTGGCATGAACTTAAAGCCATGTTCTTTTAGATCACTGTTCCCTTTTCTAGATATTTACAAACTGTCTCTCTAATAATTCATTCTGGAATTTTGCTATAGAGAAAGAACTGATGTTCAATTCTTATTTTATTCCTGTTTTCTCTGCCTAAATTACATTTTGAATGAAAAGAGCTGACTTGAATGGAAAAAAAAATGTCTGACTGGGAGTTAATAACCCAAGATAAATAAAGAAGTTTTAAGAGCTCACCAATGCGTACTTGTTGAGTTTGAGATGTTTGACTCAAATGAACTCTGTGCTTAAATACTGAAAGAACTCGAAGGTTGGGGTTGATAAGCCACTGTCAGGTACTGTTAAAGATTGTAGGGAATGAGAACAGTTACTACAGAATTAGAGGAGTACATATATTGGCAAATCCAAATATTTTTTTTTAAAGCAAGAGAATAAGGTCTTCAAACTATAGGTCATTGATCTTAACTGATTTATCATCCCATTCCAACTTCAGTCACAAACCTATCCCTATTTCAGTCCTTCTCTTTTCCACCATTTCCTCCCATACCTGTGATTTTATCAGTTTAGAGCATTCCATTTAAGTGAACTCCCTCTACAGATACAGATCAACACCTGCTCTCCAATTTAGTCTTTAGTCACTTACCCAAGGTCACACAGCCATTGGACTTGAGACCATATATTCCTAACTTCAAAGCTGGCTCTCTGGCTATGCCAGAGCTACCTCTTCTTTCCCTGACAAAGATGTTTTAAAAATCTTTTTTCTTATCCTTTGCTTCCTCTGTGAACCTCAGCTCATTCTGAGACTACAACTCTTAACTCTACCATGTCACACTTCTACATTTATCCTGTTAATACCCTTTGCTTCCGTCTTGAGAGAAATAATTATTAATAATCAATGATTTGGGAAGATTCAGAGTTTCCCCTTTTTCTATAGTCGTCATTTCCAAGTTCTGTCTCTTTTTTTAAAAATGTATTTATTTTAGTTTTTTAACATTCATTTCCACAAGATTTTGAGTTATAATTTTTTCTCTCCCTATCTTTCTCTTACCCTCTTCCCCAAAATAGCAAACATACTAAATACCACTTCCCCCAATCTGTTTTCTCTTATATCTTTCCTCTTTACCCCCCACCAATTTTTCTAGTAGGGCAGGATGGGTTTCTATACCCTAGTACCTGAATATCTTATTTCCCAGTTGCATGAAAAAACACATTTTAAACATTTTTTTTTAGAACTTTGAGTTTAGATTTTTTCCCTTCTTTGCTCCTCACCTAACCCCACTGGGAAGATCAGCAGTTCAATATAGATTGTACATGTGTAGTTACCCACATAATTTCCATAGTAGTTATATTGTGAAAGAATACCTATATTTCCCACCATCCTATACTGCCCCCTACTTAATCTATTTTCTCCTTTGACCCTATCCCTTTTCTTTTTTTTTAATTAAATTTTATGCTTATTTTTAGTTTACATCATTCATTTCCACAAGATTTTGAGTTACAAATTTTCTCCGCATTTTCCCCTACCCACCACCCCAAAACATTGATCCCACTGAATACCCCCTCCCCTAATCTGCTCTCTCATATCCTCCCCCATCAACCCCTCTGACTTTCCAGTAGGGCAAGATGGATCTCTATACCCCAGTGCCTATATGTCTTATTTCCCAGTTGCATGTAAAAAAAAATAATATATTTTTTAAACATTTGATTTTAAAACTTTGAATTCCAGATTCTTTCCTTTCCTCCCTCGTCACCAACCCGTACTGGGAAGATAAGCAATTCAATATAGGTTGTATATGTGCATTACACAAAACATTAACATATTAGATATATTGTGAAAGACTCACTATATTTCCCTCTGTCCTATCCCAACCCGCACTTGTTCTATTCTCTGCTTTGATCCTTTCTCTTTTCAAAAGTGTGTGCTTCCAACTTCCTTCCTCCCCAGCCTACCCTCCCTTCCATCATCCCCCCTCTCATCCCCTTCCCCCCTACTGTCCTGTAGGGTGAGATAGCCTATTAAGTGTGTATGTCATTCCCTCCATAAGCCAAATTCAATGAGAATAAGATTGACTCATTCCCTTTTACCTTCCTGTTCTTCCCCTCCATTTTAAGAGTTTTCCTTCTCCTCTTCTATATGAGATAATTTACCCCATTCTGTCTCTCCCCACATCCTCTCATTATATTCCTCTCTCATCTCTTAATTTCACCTTTTAAGTATTGTCCCATCCTACTCAATTGGTCCTGTGCCCTCTGTGTATACCTGTACACATACATACACACACTCACATGTGTATTCATACGCCCATATACCCTCCAATATAGACACATATATATGTATGTATACACACACACACACACACACACACATATTTATATTCCCTTCAACTATTCTTATATTGAGAGAAGTTTCATAAGTTACAATTATCATTTTTCCATGTAGGAATATAAATAGTTCAACTTTGATAAGTTCCTTTTGATTTCTTTTCCCTGTTTACCTTCTCAAGCATCTCTTGCTTTTTGTGTCTGAATGTCATATTTTCTATTCAACTCTGGTTTTTTCATCAAGAATTCTTGAAAATTCTCTATTTAATTGAATGAACATATTTTTCCCCAAAACATGATACGCAGTTTTGCTGGGTAGGTGATTCTTGGTTTTAATCCCAGCTCCTTTAACCTCTGGAATATCATATTCCAAGCCCTTTGGTCCCTCAGTGTAGAAGCTCCCAGATCCTGTGTTATCCTGATTGTGTTTCCACAATATTTAAATTGTTTCTTCTTGGCTGCTTGTAATATTTTCTCCTCGATCTGGGAATTCTGGAAACTGGCTATAATATTCCTAGGAGTTTTCTTTTGGGGATCTTTTGCAAGAGGTTCTAAAACATCAGGGCAATTTTCCTTGAGAATTTCTAGGTTCTTTTTTTGATCATGGCTTTCAGGTAGTCCAATAATTTTAAAATTATCTCTCCTGGATCTATTTCCCAGGTCAGTGATTTTTCTACTGAGATAGTTCACATTGCCTTCTATTTTTTTCATTTGTTTGGATCTGTTTAATAGTATCTTGATTTTTGGTAAAGTCATTAGCTTCCATTTACTCCAGTATAATTCTGAAGGAATGATTTTTTTCGGTGGGCTTTTGAGATTCTTTTTCCATCTGGCAAATTTAGCTTTTTAAGACATTCTTCTCCTCATTGGTTTTTCGAGCCTCTTTTGCCATTTGAGTTAGTCTATTTTTTAAAGTGTTATTTTCCTCAGTCAGGCTGTTGACTCTCTTTTCATGATTTTCTTGCATCATTCTCACTCCTCTTCCCAATTTTTCCTCCACTTCTCTTATTTGGTTTTCAAAATCTTTCTTAAGCTCCTCTATGGCCTGTAATCAGTTCGTATTTTTCTTTGAAGCTTTTGGTACAAGAATTCTGATTTTGTTGACTTCCTTATGGTCTATGCTTTGATCCTTTTTGTCCCCAAAAAAGGAATCCAAAGTCAGATTGCTTTGCTTCCTTTACTTGCCCATGTTGCTATTCAATTATTTGACTTTTTTAGTTTTTTGCCACAGTAGAACTCTGCTTCCAGAGAGGTGAGGTTTTTCCCAGATCTCTGGGGTTTTCTTAGCTGCTGGAGCTATTAGTTGGGTGCCCTCTCAGAAATCTCCACTGGCTCTGACACACTGGTCACACACCCCAGGACCTCCACCCTAGACAGTGATCCAGATCCAGGCAGGTTAAAGCAAGAGCAATTGCCCCTCAGACTGGTCTCTTGGTTCCCCTACAATCTGCAGGCCAGGAGCTCTGAAGCAGCCATGTGGTGGTGGCCGCTGTCGCTTCTCCCTCTGGGGGCAGAGGCTGGACCACACTCCCAGACCCCCTGTTCCCACAAAGTCCACACTGAACTCTCACTTTGTCTTTGGCATTTATGGGTTGATAATTCTGGAAACCACCACAGCTGCTGGTGATCCACTCTCCCGAAGTCCCTCCAGCTGGGGTTGGTCGTGGTCCCCCTGAGTCTAAAACCACATACTCTCAGGAGCTGGGCTCTGCTCCCAACACACTGTGATATGGACCCTTTCTGCTGGCCTTCCAGGCTTCCTTTAGTGGGAGATTTGTTTCTCTGTGTCACTTTGTGGATTCTGTAGCCCTAAAGTTTGTTTAGAGGCATTTTTTCATGCATTGGAGGAGGTGGAAGCCAGAGCTGTGTGGAAGTCCTGTTTCTACTCTGCTTTGTTGGCTCTGCCTCCCCTCCTCCCCTCCAAGTTCTGTCTCTTAAAGGAGTTACTGAAAAAAGAGATGCAATTAACTCTCCTCCATCTTGTCAGACTCCACCCAACTTTTCAAGGAATTTAATCCCATTGTGTTCTGCTCAGTTTTGGGTGAGAATAAATTCTTTAGATTGCCTAAAGTTAGGGGTGACTTAGAAGTAAATGATGTAATCAAAGTTTATTAGAAGAGGTCCAGTCCTCATTGTAATATTCATTTTCTTTCTCTGTGTGTCTCTGTCTCTGTCTCTCTGTCCTTGTCTCTGTCTCTCTGTCTCTGTCTCTTGCCTCTCCCTCTTCTCTCTCTCCCTCTCCCTCTCTCTCCCCCTCTCCTTCTTCCTCCCCCCCCCCCTTTCCCTTTCTGTCTCTGTCTGTCTGTCTGTGTCTCTCTCATTACTTGTTAACCAATCAGAGTCAATTGCCACCCCCTGGAATACCCATTTTTCCAAGGGCATATAAACTATGAGATTACTGCCACAAATGTCTTTGGCATTCGAGAGTGTCGCTGACCTCTTTTATTAAAACTCTAGCATTGTTAATAAAATTACTAATTACTCAGAAATCATCTCTTGAGCTTTTAAAAGTCACAATAATTTGTACATAGTCTTTTAAACCTGTTAGTTGATAACATATATGTATATATCATGTATATATAATACACACATATATATGAATTTATATTAATTGTTTCCTCCTCATTAAAAGAATTTTCCTTTTTTATAATATCCTTTAGAGCATTATTCTAAAATAAAAATTCTTCAAATTTCATTACTAAGGGTTTCCTATACATCCTGGGCAAATCACTCCTGCAGAATTTTAGAAAAATAGTTCATAGTATTTTACCTAACCTTCCTCAGAAGGTTCAAAGGACTAAGAGTTGGAAGGGATTTTATTAGAAGCAAAATCCAGCACATTTATTTTATAAATAAGGAAATTGAAACTAAGACAGGTTAGAGGATTTACCCACATACTAAAAGCTAAGTGAGTGAGAAAGCATTTAATAAGCATTTATTATGAGCTAAGTATTAGCCTAAGTGCTAGGGATGACAAAATCAAGATAGCCCCTGCCTTCAAGGAGCTTATATTCTTAGAATTTAATATAAGAATATGCACATATGGAAAGTACACACACATAAGAGTTCTGGGATGTCTGGGAAGTGGTATAGTGGCCTGGTTTTAAGCAAGATAAGGTGAAAGCTCACTTATCAGAGCCCTGGATCCCACAGGTGGAAAGTATAAGTTCTAAGGAGTGGCAGAGGAAGACCAGAATACAGGAAGCATAGTCTGAGGATTACCAAAAAGAAAAAAAATAATCTTCTCCACTTGAAGAAAACCGTATATGCCAGGCTTATCAATTGTTAATTGGATGCAATATAAATCTATTTCCACCAGATTGCTTAGGATGGAGAAGAGACCATCTTTAGATCACTAGTAAAAGGTTAGGTAGTGAAATAGTAGAAACTATTTACATATCATTCTCTTCCTACTTGAATTTAATTATCCTTTTTTATTTGATGTCATTAAAGAAGTGAAAGGGGCAGTTAAGTGATTCAGTGGATGGAGTATGGGCCACTTCAACCCTGTTTGCCTTAGTTTTCTCACCTGTAAAAAATGAACTGGAGAAGGAAATGGCAGACCACACTAGTATTTTTACCAAGAAAACCCTAAATGTGGTCGGGAAGGGTCAGACACGACTGCACAATGACAAACCTCTCTAGAACTTAGCTTTCTTAGCTATAAAAAGAGAGGGTTTGTACTGATGATCTGTCAGGACCTTTTCAGATTTAAGATTCTGTGATTTTGGGGGTGGGGTGGGTTTCTAACTAGCTGTTGTCTGCATGGAATTATATCATATATCCCAAATGTATCATCCCTTGTTCTCTCCCTTATGACTCCATTACAGTAATCCAAGCATGCACAAAAAAATGGATGGATGGTATTCTGGAAATAGGCATACTATGTTACCTCCTCAGCACTAAATCCAATGGCTCTTTTTCAGTTCTCATCCTGCTTAAGTCTTCTGTAGCAATTGAAACTGCTGACCATTCCCTCCTTTGGAATAAATACATGGTCTACAAAAAGTTCTGAATCTGGAGTAAAAAACGTTGGTTCCAATCTTAAATCTGCTCACACACAATATCTATATAATTATCAATCAGTTGATAAATAATAAATATTAACTGCCTACTATGTGCCAGGCACTGTGCTAAGTGCTGGTGAAAAGAATGGCAAAAGATTGTCACTGCTTTCAAGGAACTCACTGTCTAATGAATCTATCAGGTTTTTTGGTCTACATTTCTTTCTTTTATTCAGTTGTTTTTCAATAGTGTGGGACCCTTTGTCTCTCCATTTGGAGTTGTCTTGGTAGAGATACTGGAATGGTTTGCCATTTCCCTTGTCCAGTTCATTTTACAGATGAGGAAACTGAGGCAAAAAGGGTCACATAGCTAGAAAGTATCTGAGTCTCAGACCAGATCTGAACTCAGGAAGATGAGTCTGACAGCAGGAATGGCACTCTATTCACCATACCACCTAGAAGCCCTAGGTGAGGTTAAATAACTGCAAATCCAAAGCCAACCTTCTGCAAGATGCCTTTCTCAGTTTTCCCTATTGCTAGTGCCTTCCTTCTGAGTTTACCTTTCATTTATCCTATATCATATATCATATATATATTCATATATATCTTATAGTTACACAGTTGTTTGCATACTGTTTCTCTCATTAGAATTTGAGTTCCTAGAAGGCAGAGATGTTGCTTTTAGGGTTAGCTAAGTGATGCATTGGATAGAGTCTGGGCCTGGAGTCAGGAAGACCTGAGTTTAAATCTAGCCTCAAACATTTACTAGCTGTGTGATCTTAGGCAGTGTCCTTCAGAACATTATTCTGAAATAAAAATTCTTCAAATTTTGTTACTGAGGGTTTCCTATATATATTGGACAGACTACTCCTGTAAAATTTTAGAATTTTAATCCATAGGATTTTACCTAACCTTCCTCAGAAGGTTCAACGGACTTAGGGTTGGAAGGGATCTTATTAGAAGCAAAATCCAGCACATTTATTTTACAAATAAGGAAATTGATTAACCTCTGTTTGCCTCAGTTTCCTCAACTATAAAATGTCACCTACTTCTCAGGGTTATTGTGAGGATCAAATAAGATAATATTTATAAAATGTTTTGCACAGTGCCTTGTATTTATATAATAGGTACTATATAAATGCCTTTTCCTTTCCTTCCCTTTTTGCCTGTCTTTGTATCCTCAGGACTCAGTACAGTGTCTGACACATGCTAATAAATGCCTTTTGACTGACACAGGTAGTATGTGAACTCTTACTCAGATGAAGTACACTATAAATAAAAAATAATCCTTTACCAATGTTCTCTATAGGACTTGAACTAGATGACTTGAGTGGAATCCCCTTGCCAGTCAATTACCGATCATATAATTAGTCACTGAACTCACTTTTCATGAAAGAAGTTTTGAGATGGCAAAAGTGGGTGGCCAGTGGCCTTTGAAGACTGTAGAAAGTTTTCAAACTCTGTAAGTTGTGTAAGTACATTGTTTTCTTGCCTGGTAGAAAATGGCTTAAAGTTATGCCCAGAAAGCACTAGTATTGGGAGTCCTGTTTATGTCTTTTTTCCCATCTTTTCCTTTCTTCCTTCTTCCTTTCTTTTTCAAGAGTAGCCAGAACAACATTTGTAAGGTTTATGCAGAACTACAGCCAACAAAAAACAGCTGCTTTGTTCTCAAAATGGTCATGTTATACTTCCTTGGGCCAGAAGCAAGTTTGGAAAGTAACATAAAAGCTTCAATTGTCCCAACCTTTGATGATACTCTGCTACAGAAGAGCTTGGAGCTTCCCTGGATTCTAGGTCAGGAGCTTCTGATTTTTTTTTTTTTTTGGTGCATGGGAGAGGGGAAGCACTTGGAGAATTACATGCTTGAGTATAGTTCTAAATTGTAAGAGGGAAGAGGATTTTCTTCTGTTATCTCTTCTAGGCCAGGAAGTTCTGGGCCAAGAGCCGAGGCATCCCACTGTCTCCAAGAGTTCTTCCAAAAGGTTGTCCAACTTTAACTCCAGGGCTCTTCCCTCAGTGTGGAAGGGTTTGATCTCCCCACCTGCACCATCTTGGGGTGTCTTGGCTGAAAACTACTGAGAGGGTTGTGAGGAAATCTATTTTCTTTTCTCATCTTTGTTTAACTTATATTTGTGGTATTTGATGGATTAAATGTGCTTAGCATATGTTTGGTTTTGCTGCAAAAAAGTCTGCCTCCTTTTAAAAGGAAAAAAGAAAATTCAGGTTGTAAAGTGCTGAGTCACATACCCAGCTGGGACAGATGGAATGACATCATGGGGTCTCTAGTATAAAAGGCAGATCAGAAATCCTGATTAGAGAAGGCTGGAGCAGGTTGTGCTATAAGTTAATGGAAGTTATCAATATAAAAGCTAGTTGTTTTAGGAGATAAGTCTTATACCAGGTGAACTTAAGGCATACACCCAGGTATGGGTATTTATGATAACAATGAAATGTTACTGTGGCATTTAACCCTTTAATAATCTAACATCTGAGACAATAAACTGGCATAGAGAAAACCAAAGGGTATAAAGCACCTATGCAAGAGTGCTTTATAGAAGCCAGCATAAACAGGCTCTGGAAAGACAATTGTCCATTTTCAGTGTGAACATTTATATTTCAGAAATCAGCAAATGTTACAAATAAGGTCTTAATTTATTGTTTTGATTGTCTAGACTTAATATTCAAAAATATTAATAATGCACATTAAACTTAAAAGCATCAAGCATACTATTTTCCCAGAAGAGCCAGTTGGTTTTTAAAAAATATTTTAATTTATTTTATTTTTAATTTATGGAATAAAACAAGCATTTCCATAACATAGTATAATCTTTAAAAAGATGATTGCATATGAAACTGCAAATCTGCCATGTACAACTTGCTATTTCTTTTAAATATGTAATAAAGTTATCGTGTAACTTTCTTTTTTTCCATTTTTCCTTCTTTCCTCCCACCCTAGAGAGCCAGTTGTTAAACATTTACAAATACGTACCTGCCTACACATAAAATCAGCATAAATCATTGTAATAATTAGAATTGGAAGTGTATCATAAGACTTAGAAAGCTAGAAAGTATCTTTAATGTCAATGAATCTTATTCTCCCATTTTACAGGTAAGAAAACAGACACACTAAAAGTACATGACTTGCACTAGGTCACACAGGTAGTAATTGGAGGCACTTGTATTCCAACTTACATTTAACTCTGTTCTAATATGCCTCCCTCTTCACAGTTAAGTATAATATAGTTTACTTTTTATACATTAAAATAACTTTTCTTCCATATGGTACTGTGCTTTCCTCACATTTAAAAGTCAATTGATACTATTTTATAATTTTAATTATATTTCTTTAAGAAAACACTGATTAAAAAAGTATCAAGTAATATAACCCAATTTACTTTATTTCATTTAGGTATTTTCCCCCATTCCCAAGAATTCATAATAACTACTCTCTGTTTGTTAACCAAAAGAATTATCACTAATTGCCTAGTGGCAGGATTGACTGATGGCTCCATGTTACCTTTTTGTGACTTCCTACAAGGATTTTCTTGATAAAGAAAATGACTCTAAATCTATGATCTTGTGAATTTCTCTAACACTTTGTTTCTTAAAATACTGACTAATTGAAAATAGGACTTCATTTCTTCTAGGAATTCTAGTAGACCTTGTTGACAAGTTGTATTTTTATTTTGAAGCTTTACATATCTATGTTGTGGAGTTATTATCTTTCTGTGGGGTTATGCCTTGGGCATCCCTGACTCCATAAAAGTTCTTTAGACACAAATGTCTTTTTTTGTTTGTTTGCTCATTTTTTTCAACTTTATTTCCTCGGGATTTTGTGTTGGGAGTCAGACTCTGATCAATTCTAAAGGGAACACTGGAACGTTGCTTGTTCCTGTTTTTTATTCTCTTGGGTCTTGCTGCTTTCTCTGTATATTGAATGTTTTATTCTTAGAGTGGTCTCGGTGTGGCTCCTGCTAGACTGCTGCAAACTTTCAGCCCTCTCTAACCTGTCTGATCCAGGGCAAAATCTGTTCATTTCTCTCCTGATTTGAGTTTTTGCAGGCTCCTAACCCCAGTTTGGTAACACAAACCTCAGACTTTCCCCTGGTTCGAACTGCTGGCCCCAGCTCTTGTCATCTAGCTACAAAGAGTTACAAGCTCAAAATGACAGTAATACCCTCATTCACTAAGGGCCTGAGCTCCCTGTCCTTGTTATTCAGCTGCAAATTGGGCCTAGGAGCTGAATCTAATATCTTGCTCTGGGATCATAGCCTGTGACACCATTGCTTGCTTATTCTTGCTTCCTGACCCATGTAAACTTCAGGCCTAGGTTATGTGGGCCTGATCCTTGCCTGGTACACAGCTTTATTCCCCTGTCAAGATAGATGCCCAAGGGTCCTTGCCTTACTATACAATTATAGGCCCCAGCACAGTCTTTGTGCTGGAAGGACTTGTTCATGTGGAACATCCTAGCTAGAACTCTTTCCCCAATTTCTGCAGGTCTCTAGATGTCTCCTTATATGCATCTAGTCTGAAAATTGTGATTTCCCACTCAAGGAACTCACAATCTAATCTTGGAATGTGCTCGCCACACTTTCTCTCACCACTCTTTTTTCTTTGTAAAAAGAAGGACAAAGGGCAAAGAAAAAAGAAAATAGAAGAGGGAAAAGGGAAATGCCCAATTAAAGACCAGAATTGAACTTTCATGGAATGAATTCACCCATAAAACAGAAGAGGATAGCAGAAAGGATTAGAAAGAGACATGACCAATGAGGGAATTTGAATTACTTGACTATACATATTAAAAGATTCTGTCTTTTTTTCTTTTCAATTGGGGAAGGAGAAACTCCACCCAAATGATAAGAAAACAGAAAGAAGACCAGAAAGAACTGCAAACAAGCAGGACGATTTTGAAAATTATTTATTCAATGTATGATATACTTACAAAGAAAAGGCAATCTCTGCCTAAGAAATTCATAGGTTTATGAACAATCCCCTCCTTCTGTTCTACAGTGTAAATGAAAATGCTAATTTTATTTGGTGCTTAAGTTCAGAATTTAAAAAAAAAAATAAGTAAAGAAATACAGTTGAATTTGTGAGAACCAGAATGGCTTGCATCTCAGATCACAACTCTGCTATGGGCAGAGTCAAATTATAAAGTAAATGAGAACCAGGGAAAATCACACTGTGGGATTTTTACCCCTTCAATGATTTTATACAGGTGAAATCAGGTTAAAATGAATATTAAGGAGGGCCTTAAAAAGAGGTCACGAAAGGGCAAAACATAGCCCAAGGGATGTCACTGCTCAGTTGCCAGTCATGTAGCAACCACAGGACCTGCCCAAAGTGTGAGGCTTCCATTAATTGCCCTAATTTGCACTATCCTACACTGAGCTGTGGTTGTAGGATTTGGCAGTGTGTAATCTACTGCAGGCGGTATTTCAATGGACTGCTTTCATAGCTCTTAATGCTTGTTGACAGTCAACCCATGAAGTTAAGGTTAAACTGCCTGAAGAGAATAGGATACTCTGTTAACATCAGTCACAGAGATGGTTGGTTTGGTTCTGGGCTGGTCACAGAAATGAGGGTATGGAGCTGAAATTGTCTAAGCCAAAGAAACTACCCTGGAGTAGTTACAGACTATCAAAGTGTCTTGGAACTGGCCCTTTTAGTGAAGTAGAGAGCTCCTGTTCCCTTTTAAAGAGGTAGCATTGTATGGTGAGGGAAAACACTGGACTTAGAGTAGGAAGACCCAGGCTCAAACCCTAGCTCCTTTGGTGTGGTGGTCATACATCTCTTCTTTCCTTCTGCCTCACCAGATAGCTAAATTCCCAGCCCCAACCCAATTTAAAATAGGGTAGTATATCGGAAAGTGCTCTAATAAGTTCAAGTCTCAGTTTAGCCAGTAAACTGTATAGCCTTAGATAGGTCCCTTGACTTCTCTAGGATATAAATCTCTGATCTGTTTACAAAGAAGAGTTGATCTGATGAGCCACTTCAATTTGCTAAAATTATACTTTGGATAGGTGTGAATATCCTTATCAATCATACCATCTTGATAGGGATCTATCAAAGGACATTGGAGCTTTGATTATATGGAAAGAATTCTGAATATACTTCCTAGAAAATGTCCATATTCCATAAATTTCAATATATCTGTGAACACGGATGGGAAAAAGTTGCACCTTTATTTTTATTAACCTCTAAAGTTTAGCATTTCCTTCAATTATTTAAAAAACATTCTGAGAAACAACACAACACAAAAAATGAATAAAACAAGCCCCCTTGCTTTAGATGTGATCATGTTGATGATGACATTCCTATGATAGGAGAAACCTATAGTTAAAAAGAAGTTTCAGTTAAGTGGGTAGGTGTTCCTTGGAGAAGTCAATAAAGAATTTGATAGAAGGTTTTCTTCTCCATCCAAAGGTAGTAAGAAATATAATTTCATGAGATTGTTAGTCATCTTGTATTTCAGTGCTCATAAAGATCATCATGAAGAAAATTACAATTTATATACCAACATCTATTGCAGTCAATGAAGAAAAAGAGAAATTTTATGAAGAACTCACTAAGACTCTCAAAATTAAACCAACATATACTGTAATACCCAGTTGTTTCAATGGGAAAAATAGGTATGGGAAGGTTAGCCAAAATGTTTTGTAATTTGGCTCATGAGCAGTAAGTAAAATGGGTCAAAGTTCAATCCAGCTATATGCTTCAAAGGTTTGGAACCAAGAAATCTCCTTAAAACCACTTTACTTTTAAAAAATAAACATTTTATTGAAACTTAATACTGAACATCTAAGCTCTAAAAACTATTTATCTTAAGTATATTTATTTCACTCCATAATGTTTTACATAATCTTTATAGTCACTCTCTCTAAGTCCCTATCAGTATGCTTTGTCCATTCTCATTTACTTTTTCAAGGTTATATGTACTCTTTTCCTAGTTCTGGGATTTTTGTTCATTTTTTTTTTTTAACATTTCATTAAAGTCTTTTCACATTTCTTTATTTCTTGTGCTTTTTAGTCATAATGTTAACATAATATACCATTACATTAATGGATCACAAATTATTTAGCCATTTGCATTTGATTAGACATTCTATTGCTCCCATTTTTTTCAGTTATATATAACACGCTATGAAAATTTTTGAATAGGTAACTCTTCTTTATAATAACACTTTTAAACTATATTGCCAACAATGGAATTTATTAGGTAAGAGGACACAGTGATTTTTGCAGTTTTATTACATGCTGGCAGGTTGTACACTGAAAGATTCTACAGATTTGTAATTCTGCAAGCAATGAATGCTTCGTTCTATTTCTCCATGTATCTATCACTGTTGAATTTCTTTGCTTTTAATTATTTTTTGCCAACTTGATGGACTGTGGTAGTATACCAATGTTGTTTTAATTTGTGTCTCTAATTATTTGTGAGGTTACTTCTTCAATGGTTGTTGGAAAATGTATGTTTCTTCTTTTGAAAATTGCCTGTTTATGGGGCGGCTAGGTGGCACAGTGAGTAGAATGCCAGTCCTGGAGTCAGAAGGAACTGAGTTCGGATCCGGCCTCAGACACTTAACACAAACAAACAAAAAAACCTAGCCATGTGACCTTGGGCAAGTTACTTAACCCCAATTGCCCTCCAAAAAGCAAAAAAAAAAAAAAAAAAAGGAAAATTGCGTGTTTATATCCTTTGATCAGTTTGTGCACTGTGGACTGGGAGTTGCCATTGTACATTTTTAGCAGGTCCTTATGTAGGTTAGATGTCAAGTTTTCATCTCTTATTTGCCATAAATATTTTTCCTAAACTATTTTTTGCTTTTCTTATATAAAGGAAACTTCTCCTGTATTGCTTTTGTTTCCTTAAGAGCTCTAGACCCAGCTTCCCTGTCCTTTTCTCTATCATTCCCTTTCTTCCTCTGTTTCAGGACAGAATCTCCACCTGGGATTTCTGGTTTTAATTCCTTGTCACCAATGGGCTTACAGCCTCTATCCCTTTAGAAGCAGACTAACCTCTTTCCCCTCCCCCTTCCACTGACCCTCCACCATCTCCTATCTTGGTCATTTCCTTTTCTTTCTGCAGTTCTTGGGTTAGGGAAAAGTTAGTTGGCATCTAATTGTTTAAATAGGTTAAGGATATGCAGCCTTTTCCTACTTAATTATTGCATCAAACTTCTTCCCATTCTGATGGGGTTCATAGGACCATAGACTTAAGAGTTAGAGCAGACCAAAGAGATTATCTAGTCCAAGCCCTTGTAGCTTGGGGATAATGAAACTGAGGCCAAGTAATGTGCTCAAGATCACACAGGCATTAAGGGACAGAGCCAGGATTTGAATCCATGTCCTCTGGCTCTAAACTCAATGTTCTTTCAAGACTTTTTATAGCTTAAATCTCTATATAAATATGAGCTGCTGTTGCTACTGATAGAGTATAGGATTTAGGAATTTACTTATTTGTGGAGCTTTCCAAAATACTTCTTCATGAAAGTTGAGAGTGCTGTATAATTTGGCTCAGGTAATGGGTCAGCTGCCATCTTCTCATGCAAATATTACAGAATCATTTTTCCTATCAGATCTATAACTTGAAATTTTTAGATGCAGAGCAGTTATTAAAATGCACACCCATACAAGCCCAATGATAAAATGCTGCCTCAGTTGAGAGGTGGAGTGACACTGGCTCATTGGTACGAAGTTTCCACAGGACAGGGATGCTTAATGGTGGGTGGAAAGCAGGATGGATCTGGAGAGAGGTTCATTCCAGTTTGCCCTCTGGTAGCTTCCTAACTTTTTAAAAATAGAATTTTATTTCATTTCAAGGTCCACATTCACTTCATTCTACCACATTATCCTCTTTCCCATAGTCCCATGAGAAAGCAAGAAGAAAACCTATTCTTAGTAGGTATAGTCATACAAAACAAATTCTCACATTGTCAAGGTCCCCCAAAATGCCTCAACTTCTACTCTAAATGCATCGTTTAACTATTTGCAGGTGGGTAGAATGTTTCCTCATGAGTCCTCTGGAGCTCTGGTGGGTCATTTTGTTGATTAGAATTCCTAAGTCTTTAAAAAGTTGTTTGTCTTTATAATACTAGGTCTCCACATTCTCCTCTGAAATTGTCCATTTCATCATTTTTATGGGCCAATAACATTCTATTACATTCATATCACCACAATTTGTTTATCCATTTCCCAATAAAATACTCCCTGGGTTTCGAATTTTCGGCTACCAGAAAAGGAGCTAATAAAAATATTTTTGTACATATGTATTCTTTTCCTCTTTCTTTGATTTCTTTGTGCCATATACCTCTACGAGATGGAATAGCTAGGTCAAAGGATATGCATAGTTCAAAACTACTTTTCGGAATGACTGTATCAATTCACAGTTCTGCCAATAGTGGATATATCTGCTTTTCCTCAGTCCTTCCAACATTTGTCATGTTCTTCTTTTGTTATTTTGCCATTCTGATTGGTGAGAAGTACAAACTCAAAATTGCTTTAATTTGTATTTTATAATTATTAGTTTAGAACACTTTATATTGAATTTTTTCATATGATAGTTGATAGCTTAGATATCTGTTTTTGAAAACTTCCTGTCTATATTCTTTGACCATTTATCCACTAGGGAATGGCTCTTAGTCTTACAACTTTGAATTAATTCCTTATGTATCTTGGAAATAATACCTTTATTAGAGCTCTTGCTACAAATATTTTTTCCCAACTTCCTACTTCTCTTCTAATTTTAGCTGCATCCATTCTGTTTGTATAAAACTTTTAAATTTTATGTAATCAAAATTGCCCAGTTTACCTCCTACTGTTCTTTCTATATCTTGTTTATATCTTCCCCTATCCACAGATCTGACAGCTAATTTCTTTTGTCACCCTTTATGTACCTCTTTATAGTTTGTCTTTGGTGTAAAGTATGAAATGTTGGTCTATATCTAATATATGCTGGACAGATTTCCAGCTTTTCCAACAGTTTTTATTTAATAGTGAGTTATTTCTGGGTTTATCAAACACTAGGCTACTGTGCTCAGTTGCTTCTTTACCATGTATGCCTAATCCATTCCATTGATCAACTTCCATGTTTATTATCCAGTACCAAATTGATTTGATGATTATAGCTTTGTATTATAGTTAAATATCTGGCATTGCAAGGTCCCTTTCCTTTCTACTTTTGTTGTTCACTCTTTCTCTTGACATTCTTGAACCTTACTTTCTCCAAATGGATTTTTTAAAAATTGTTTTTCTAGGTTTATTAAGTGAGCCTTGGTAGTTTGGTATAGCGCAGAACAAATAAATTAATTTGGGTAGTGTTCTCATTTTTATTAGATTGGTTTGCTCTAACCATGAACAATTGATATTTCTACAGTTATTTAGATGAGTCTTTGTTTTGTTTTGTAAAGTATTTTTTTAACTGTGTTCATGTAGTTCCTTGTATATCTTTGCAAATAGATTCAATTATTTATATTATCATTATTTTAAATGGAATTTCTTTTTTATCTCTTCCTGCTGGATTGTTGGTAATATACAGAAATGCTAATGTATGCAGATTTATCTTATATCTTGTATCTTTGCTGAAGTTATTGTTTCAATTAGATTTTTAGTTGACTCTCAAGGGGTCTCTAAGTAAGCCATTATAGTATTTGCAAAAATCGATCATTTTATTTCCTTTCTCTATTTACAGTTGCTCATTTGATTTCTTTCTCTTGTCTTATTGCAATAGCTAGCATTTCTAGCACTATACAGAATAGTAATGGTGATAATGGACATCCTTGCTTTACCCATGGTCTTATGGGGAAGGCCTCTAATTTATCCTGATTACAAATATTGCTGACTCTTGGTTTAAGATAGTTACTACATATCAAATTAAGGAAAGCTTCATTTATTCCTACGATTTCTAGTATTTTTTACAGGAATATAGATTGTGTCTTATAAAAAGCTTATTCTGCATCTATTGGAATACTTGTATTATTTTTGTTATTAATATGGTCAATTATGTTTATTGAACCAACTCTGCATTTCTGGTATAAATCTAGCCTGGCTAGTGTATGTAATCTTTGTGATATGTTGCTATGGTTTCCTTGCTAATATTTTATTTTAAAATTTTGCATCAGCAATCTGGATGGTATACTAAAAAGCAGAGACATCACCTTGCTGACAAAGGTCCATATGGTCAAAGTTATGATTTTTCCAGTAGTATTATATGACTGTGAGAGTAGGCCTATAAGAAAATCTGAGTGCTACAGAATTGATGCTTTTAAATTGTGGTGGGGGTGAAGACTTTTGAGTCCCTTCCACAGCAAGGAGATCAAATCAGTCAATAATTAAAGAAATTGATTCCATTTGTGGGAAGTACAAATCCTGAAGTTGAAGCTTAAATACTTTGGCCACACTGTGAGAAGGCAGAACTCATTGGAAAAGACCTTAGTTGGAAAAGACTGAAGGCCAAAGGAGAAAGGGATGGCAGAGGATGAGATGGATAGATACTGTCATGGAAACAATGAACATGAGATTAGACAGACTTCAGGAGATAGTGTTGTACCTTAATAAAATTGAGACAGAGGATCCCCAAGATTAAATTTAAAAAGTGGACTTTATTACCGCGGAACACCGTGGGACTGCCGGGGTACATGGTCACCCAAATCAGACAGCAATTTTGCACAGACAGTGTACAGGTTTTATAGAGGTTCCATAGCCAGGTTACATAAGCTGAAACTACAGTGATGTAAGCTGAAACTCCAATGATTGGTCAGTGTACACTTGAAACTACAATTAGTGATTGGTCAGTATTCCCGCCAAACCCTAGGCTGGGGCTCCCACCCACAGATCAGTCAAGGGTAAGCAAGGGGTGGGGGTTCTGCCTGTTTACAGATTAAGCAAGGTGGAGTTCTCTGTTTTACAAATCAATGAAGGAAAGGTTGGGCTGCCTGTTTTACAACAAGGAAGGGTGAGTGGATTTGTGTCTGACATTCAGGAAGGGCAAAGTGACAAATCAAAGAGGGAAGGGTAGAGAGGAGCTGGGTCCAACAATAGTAGAGAATAGAAAGGCCTGGCATGCTATGAGTCCGTTGAGGTCATGAAGAGTCAGACACAACTGAACAAATGAACAATAACATTCATTAGTGACGTTGATCTATTGTTTTCTTTCTCTGTTTTGACTCTCTTTTTAAGTATCAAGACTACATTTGTGTCATAAAAGGAATTGAGTAGGGCTCCTTTTTCCATTTTATCAAACAATTCATGTAATATTAATATTGATTGTTCTTTAAATGTTTGTATAGTTTCTTGCAAATCCATCTGAACCTGGAACTTTTCTTTAGAAATTAATTTATGACTTGTTCAATTTCTTTTTCTAAGATAAGATTATTTAAATATTCTATTTCTTATTATTATAATCTAGGACACTTTGATTTTTATAAATATTCATACATTTCATTTAGGTTGTCATTTTTATTGGCAAATAATTGGGTGAAATGGGTCTTAATAATTTCTTTTATTTCTTCTTCATTGATTGTGAATTCACAATTTTCATTTTTGAAACTAACTCACTTTTCTTCTTTCTTTTCTTAAATAACATTAGCTAATGACTTTATTTTACACCTTCTACTTTTATTTATTAATTTCAATGAAGTTTTTTTTTCCTTTCTATTTTCTTAATCTCTTCTTTGGCTTTCAGAATTCTTATTTTGGTGTTTATTTGGGGTTTTTTAATTTGTTGGTAAGAAAACCAAGAACTAGAAATCTAAAAACTAGAAAGTTTATTTTTAGTTGCATACTCACTTCATTGATCTGATTTCTCTTTTTTATTAATGAAAGATTTTAGAGATACAGATTTTCTCCTAAATATTGCTTTGGCTACATCCCAATTATTTTAGTATGTTGTCTCATTGTTGTCTTTATCTTTGATGAAATTATTGATTATGTTATTTATCCTTTGACCCATACATTCTTTAGGATTAAGTTATTTAGTCTCCAATTAATTTTTAATCTTTGCTTCAAAAGCCTTTTGTCGGACATAATTTTGTTAGATTATGGTCCATAAAAGATACATTTAATATTTCTGATTTTCTCTACTTGTTGAATCTTTAAGCAATGTGTCCAGCCATACTTATTTTTTTTTTGTTTTTTGTTTTGTTGTTGTTGTTGTTTTGTTTTTTACTTCTGACTTTCACAGTATTGACTCTCAGGGACTATTTCAATTTCTTCTTTAGCCTGCTTTGTATTATCTGACTCAGTCAGTGTACGTGAACTCAGGCAAGTCATTTAACCTTTTTCTGTTTATGTTCTCATCCCTAAAATAAGAATAATAACTCTCATCCACTACTCAGGTTATTTAGTTACCTGGTCTTTTCCCCCCAGCATAGCATACATTCCTTAAACTCAGAATAATCTACCTGAAATCTTAAAGGTATTACAAAAATGTATAAAATAGCTTTGCTTAGTATAGCCATTCTCTGTAAAGGATAAAGCAAAAGAGGATAGTATAGTCAGAGGGTTAAATTACTAAAAAGAATTTCATACACTAAAGATAGTGCTAGGGTTTCCTGGGGAGAGTCAGGGTGTGGTAGGGAGCTGAGGGGGCACCATTTCTTGTGGAACTGCTCTCCCACTAGGGAAACATTTAAGGAGAAAAGAAAATAGGCTTTATTTCTAGAAACCATGCCCATTATGTATTATTCATTCCCAGAAATAGGTTACTTTCTATGTCTTTAGTGCATCTTTCCTTGGCAGTATGTCAAGCTTTCTGGGAGGCAGTGATCTGTGATGATTATGTTATTTTTGAAGTGTCATTAAAAAATGATCTCAAATGACATTACCCATTTGCCCAGGTAGAATGAATATTTCAACAAGAGTATGAGGATATTAGGATAATGAATAATTATTAAAGATGACTTATAGTAGAATCACATAATCTCAAAGATAGTGGGGACCTCAGAGGATGTATATTCTAGTTTGTAGTAATATTGGGCTTCCTCTCTATAATATGCCCAATAAATTATTATCTACCCGTCATTTGAATATATCTATTGAAGGATAACAGTGGTTTTTTTTGTTTGTTTGTTTGTTTTGTTTTGTTTTTCGCTTTTTGGAGGGCAGTTGGGGTTAAGTAACTTGCCCAAGGTCACAGGGCTAGGTTTTTGTTTGTGTGCGTTAAGTGTCTGAGGCCGGATCTGAACTCAGGTCCTTCTGACTCCAGGGCCAACACTCTACTCACTGCGCCACCTAGCCACCCCGGTAACAGTGTTTTTAACTGCTTTCCCAGGTATGTCACTTTATTTTTAATATCTCTGTTAGAAAGGGTTTTTTTCTCTTTATATTTAGCTAAAACTTACTCTTCTTCAATTCCCTTATACTGTTTCTTGTTTCCGGGACCAGACACAACTAATTTAAACTACCCCATCTGGAATGTTGTGTTTAGCTATAATAATATGAATTTCAGGCAGTACACTGATAAGTTATGTAGCATACAGAAAAGATCAGTCTTCTGATTGGGAAGAGTATAGAATTGGTGACATTAGGATCAGTTTAAGGAACTAGGTATATTTAGCCTAAGGAGGAGAAAACATGGGGCAGGGGGAAGAGGGACATATTAGCTATTTTCTTGTGTTTAAAAGGCAATAGCATGGAAGAAGGATTCAACTGCAACCTCCCACTATACTTTAGCTTCTGTATTTCTTGTTTGAGATCATCACCATGTAGCTGATGGCTTGTGTCCCTATCCTGCTATCTATTACTAGACCATACAAGAAACACATGAATACAATAGCAAAAAAAATTAAGACATAGAGAAATATACTGAATAGAATCAAAATTTTTCATTTGTACTCACATACAAATATATGTAATTTCCAATACTCCCCCAGAAGGGAAAAAGGAATAGAAACTTCTAGCGGTGAGGAGGTAGGGAAAGACCTACAAGAGGGTTAGAAATGATCCCATGCTTTATAGGCAGATGGAGTAAGGAAACTGATCATCAGACTCATGCCTCCTCTGAGCATATTCCTAGTAGCCAGCATAGACACTGGCTGACCTCCTTGGGCAAACTGGAGGTCTATGATGAGTCTTGGAGACCGTTAGGGAATCCTCACTATTTTGCCAGGATTCCTTTCTGTCTCTTCTTTCTTTTAAAACTATGCCAGGATTGCTTTGTATTTAGGTCTCAAGTTTGGTCTTCTTTTACACAGACATCTATAAATTAGCTAGAGTTTCTAATTGAAGGAAGCAAAGTTGATCTTATATGTTATCACTGAGGGATGGATGAGTTAATACTTTTGGTTCATGAAGGGTAGAACTTACTGGATGTCATGTGAGAAAATTCAGGAAACAAATGTGGGCAAAACCTAGTGGATACCACTTGGGTTAAGATTAATGGAGAACAAACAGAAGTTGTACTGCCACAAGAGTATAATTTATACAGTAAGAAAGGGGGGGAATAGGTAAGCATTTGAGGAAATAGATTATAAGCCTGGCCCAGACAACATGTAGTCTTGATGGGGAGCTTCAGTTGTGTATGCATCTGCTGTATGCATCTCTCAGCCAAAAGCAGACTAGCTAATGATTTCTTGCCTTATGACTTGCCTTAATGATAATTTCCTCTTTGAATGGTAGAGAAATCACCTTCAGAGGTAGAAGAACCAGTATAGGTTGTTTTCTGTGAAAACAAACAAGGTTTTGCACAAAGATTCTGGATAAAAAATAGGGAGAAAGGGATAAACTGGAGCAATTGTTGATAATTGATTCTTTCTCTTAAATTTTCATTTTTTACCTTAGCAACAAACCCAGTGGAAATAGGAATTTATTTAGTCCTGGTACACTGTAGTCTTTGTATGTGAGAATATCTAGCCTACAAGAAAATACAGGTCACTGACTATGGCATTTAAAACCCTTCACAATCTGATTTTAGCCTGTCTTAGCAGACTTAGTTCACATTACACTCCCTTATGCCTTCTACCTTCTGGCCAAACTGTTCTACTTATTATGCTCCAACACAGTATTGCCTCTTTTCCCTCTATTCTCTTGCACAGTGGCTTCCCATGGTTACACTGCATTACACTGCATTACCTTCTCAGAATCCCTTGCTTTCTTCAAGGCTCAGCTCAGGTACCCATTTTTACACAAGGTCTTCCCTTATTCTCCCAGTTATTTGTCTTCTCCTTCTGAAATTATTTTGTATTAGTAAATATTTACTTATTTATGTAGATTTTAAGCTTCTTAAGATCAGGAATTATTTCATCAGATCTGTGTATCCCTAGCACCTTGCACATTTGTTGCTTGTGTCTGGACCCTTCATGACCTCATTTGGAATTTTTGGCAGAGATACTAGAATGATTTGCCATTTTTTTCTCCAGCAAATTTTACAGATGAGGAACTGAGGCAAACCAAGTTAAGTGACTTGCCCAGGGTGACAGAGCTAGGAAGTGTCTGAGGCCAGATTTGACCTCAGGAAGAGGAGTCTTCCTGATTTCAGACCCTTCATTCTATCCAGTACACCACCTAGAAGACCCATTCTTGCACATAGCAGGTACTTAATATAGATATTTATTGAATGAATCAACAAAGGAAAATTATGCTTTGGATGTGATTCCCCCCAACGAGGAATAACTTGCTGATAGGATAGAAGTGGTAGGAAGTAACCACTTTATCTTTGAATTTGGGGAAGAGGAGAGGAAATCTGGGAATAATCTTACATACAACCTATGTTTAGGGAAAGCAGATTTCACAAGGTCCAGGAAAAGGACAGGTAAGATTCCATGGCCTAAAATTCCATAAGGGATATAAACCCAAAAGATATGAGAACCTCCCAGGAATGAAATTCTAAGGACACACAAAAAAAGAATTCTGGTAAGATGAAACTTGAGGAGTTGTCTAAAAGACCAATATGACTGCAAAAAGAGGTAGAGTAATTTATATTTTTAAAAAACCATTAAAGGTGGTATCAAAGAACAGATAATGAATACAAAAGCATGACAAAAACTTCTAAGAATAGTGTCAGGAGCACTAAAGCTCAAGAACTATGGCTTAAAATAATGATAGCAAAAATGTTTTTAAAGCTTTGGTAGGGAGAGGAGAAGTGAAGAAATCCAATTTTTAATTTGGATGGCATGCTGAGAGCTAATGATGGAAGGAAGACATAGCTGCTCAATCCTTATTTTCTGCTTTCTCTGCCAATGAGAATAACCTTTGGACTAGACAAAATGGGACAGAATGACTAATAAGGAATTTATATGCATGATAAGTAACGAGATAATGGGAGAACATCTGGTTGCCTGGATGAGTTCAAGTCATTTGGCTCAGATGAATTACATCCTGGAGTATTGAAAAACTGTTGATAAGTACTATCGCTGGTCTTTGAAAGATCATAGAGCAAAAATGCTCCCAGAAAGAGAACTGATGAACTGAGTGCAGGTTGAAGCATACTTTTTCACTTTATTTATATTCCTTCTTTTTATTTTAGCTTTTATAATGTGGCTGATATGGGGGGGAGTTAGATCATAGAGTAGAAAATGACAAATATCTTAGTTATCAAAAAAAAAAAGAAAAAGAGAGTAAAGTCTTCAAACATTAGGCCAGTGAACATAACTTCAATTCTTGGCACAACTTTAGAACATGCTATTAAAGAGATGAGTAGTACAAATCTAGAAAAGGAAATAGTGATCAAAAAGAATCAGCATGTCTCATCAAGAACAAGTTATAACACTTATAAGAATGGTTACAGTGGAGTGTCTCAGGACATCTGTTTTTGTTCTTGTGCTATTTAATATTCCATGACTTAGATAAAAGGACAATTTGTGTACTTCTCAAATTTACAGAATTGGGCAGAAAAGAAAATATACTGGGGGAGAGAGCTGGTATCTAGGAAGATCTTTTCAGTCTAGAACATTAGGCTGTATTGAATAAATAAAATTCAGCAGGAATAAATGTTAAGTATTACATGTGAGGTAAACAAATATTGACATCACAAGTACTTTTGTACTTGTAACTAAATAAAAGTTTATCTGAAGAAAATCAAGAGAATTTCAAGTTCCACACGAATCAACAATATGATATGGACTCTAAGAAAGGTTTAGCATCCAGAAATAAGGAGATGCTAATCCCACCATACTCTGCTCTGCTCAGACAACATTGGGAGTACTGTGGCAATTCTGGTAACTACATTTAAAGAAAGACATTGATAATCTGGGGAGTGTCCAGAAGATAGCAACCAGGATGCTGTAATAAGATCAGTTGAAGGAACTGGGAATGTTTAGCCTGGAGAAGAGAATATTGAGGGAAAGACATGATAGAAGTCTTCAAATATTTGAAAGCTATCTGAATAAAGGGATTTGACTTGTTATGTTTGGACTCAGAAAGCAGAACTAGAAACAATGGAAGGAATTGGCAAAGATGCAATTTTAGGTTAGATATAATTGAAAATTAACAATTAGAGCTATCCTAAAATAGAACAGGTTGCCTCAGGAGGTCATATGTTTCCCTTAACTTGAGGTCTTTTAACAAAGGTTGGATTATCATTTGTTGGGTAAGCTGCAAGGGGAACTATTTTTTTTAGGGATGGGTGGAACCAGATGGTCTCTGTGGCTCCTTTAAACAATAATATTCTGTGATTCCATGAACTCCCTTGGTTGCCTCAAATATCTCCTCTCTCCTTTAATCAAAGAATAGATGACTATATATTCAGTATGTTATATGAGAAGATTCTTGTTCAGGTACAGTTTGGACTTGATGGCTTCTGAGATCCCTTTCAACCTAGAAATTCTGAGATTCTGTAATCCCTCTTCCACATGATAGTTCTTTAAATACTTGAAGAGAGGTATCATGGCCTCTTTCTCCTCCAGACTAAATGTCCCCAGTTCCTTTTTTTCCCCAAATGCTTTATTAACTTCTGCTTTAACATCATTCATTTCCACCAGATTTTGAGTTACAGTTTTTCCCCCATTCTCCCCCTACCCACCACCCCAGAATAGCAGTCCCACAGGATATCCCCTCATCCAATCTGCTCTCTCCCATATCTTCTCCCATACCCCCTTTGACTTTTCCATTAGGGCAAGGTGAATCTCTGTACCCCAATGCCTGCACATCTTATCTCCCAATTACATGGAAAATAGTGTTCATAGATATTTGAAATATTTAATTTTAAAACTTTGAATTCCAGATCCATTCCCTTCCTCCCTTGTCACCTACTTCCGCTGGGAAGATAAGCAATTCAGTATATATTGTATAGCTATTCAGTATATACATGTATAGCTATGCAAAACATTACCATAGAAGATATATTGTAAAAGACTGGCTATATTTCCCTCCCATCCATCCCACCCCACACCTGGTCCATTCCCTACTTTGATCCTGTCCCTCTTCAAAAGTGGGTGCCTCCAACCCCGCCTCCCCCAAGCATGCCCTCCCCTCCATCATTCCCCCTCTTATCCCCCTGCCCCCTGCTCTCCTGCAGGGTGAGATATACCAGTTAGTATGTATTTTATTCTCTCCCTGAGCCAAATTCAATGAGAATATGGTTTTGCCTTTTTGCCTTCCTGTTCTTCCCCTCCCCTGCAACTACTTCCCGTTGACTCTTCTACATGAGATAGTTTACCCCCCACCGTCTCTCCCCATCTCGTCTCTCCACATTCCTCTCTTACCTCTTAACTTCACCCCTTAAGTATCATCTCTTCCCACCAAATTTGACTTGTGCCCTCTATCCATGTATACCTGTAAACATATATATATATACACTTTCACATATGTATTCATATGCCCATATACCCTTCTTCAACTATTTTCATACTGAAAAAGGTTTCATCAATTACAATTATTGTTTTTCCATGTAGGAATGTAAATAGTTCAACTTTGATAAGTTCATAGTGATTTCTTTTCTCTGTTTACCTTCTCAAGCATCTCTTGCTTCTTGTGTCTCAATGTCAGATTTTCTATTCAACTCTGGTTTTTTCCTCAAGAATGCTTGAAAGTCCTCTATTTCATTGAATGACCATATTTTCCCCTGAAACATGATACTCAAGTTTTGCTGGGTAGGTGATTCTTGG
This sequence comes from Gymnobelideus leadbeateri, assembly GCA_011680675.1. Taxonomy (NCBI): domain Eukaryota; kingdom Metazoa; phylum Chordata; class Mammalia; order Diprotodontia; family Petauridae; genus Gymnobelideus; species Gymnobelideus leadbeateri. The sequence continues at coordinate 74,780 of WOXC01007967.1, forward strand.
TTTTAATCCCAGCTCCTTTGCCCTGTGGAATATCATATTCCATGTCCTTCATTCCCTCAGTGTAGAAGCTGCCAGGTCCTACACTATTCTGATTGTGTTTCCACAGTATTGAAATTGTTTCTTCCTGGCTGCTTGTAGTATTTTCTCCTTGATCTGAGGATTCTGGAACCTGGCTATAATATTCCTGGGAGTTTTCTTTTTGGGATTTTTTTCAGGAGGTGATCTGTGGATTCTTTCAACCTCTATTTTGCCCTCTGGATCTAAAACATCAGGGCAATTTTCCTTGAGAATTTCTTGAAGGATGATTTCTAGGTTCTTTCTTTGATCATGGCTTTCAGGTAGTCCAATAATTTTTAAATTATCTCTCCAGGATCTATTTTCTAGGTCAGTGGTTTTTCCCATGAGATATTTTACATTGCCTTTCAATTGATTGGATCTGTTTAGCAGCATATTGATTTCTCATAAAGTCACTAGCTTCCTTTTGCTCCAGTCTAACTCTGAAGGAATGAATCTCCTTAGTGAGCTTTTGAGATTCTTTTTCCATTTGGCAAATTTGGCTTTTTAAGGCGTTTCCCTTCTGATTGCCTTCTTGAGCCTCTTTTGCCATTTGATTTAGTCTGTTTTTTAAGGTGTTATTTTCCTCAGTCAGGCTGTTGACTCTCATTTCATACTTTTCCTGCATCCTTCTCATTTCTCTTCCCAATTTTCCCTCCATTTCTCTCATTTGGTTTTTAAAATCCTTCTTAAGGTCCTCTATGGCCTGTAACCCGCTCATATTTTCATTTGGGGCTTTTGGTGCAGGAATTCTGACCTCCCAGTCCTCCTCCTGTTCCATGCTTTGATCCTCTTTGCCCCCAAAATAGGAGTCTAATGTTGAATTTTTCTCTTTATTTTGTTTCCTTTGCCTAGGCATGTTGCCATTTAATTACTTGACTTTTGGGCTTGTTGCCACAGTAGGACTCTGCCACCAGACAGAGGAGCTTCCTTCCCAAATGTTGAGGTCTTCTCAACTGCCAGAGGTATTAGTTAGGTGCCCTCCCTGAAGCCTCCATACACTCTGGCAAGCTGGTCACACACCCTAAGACCTCCACCCCAGAGCGCAATCTAGATCCAAGAAGGTTAAAGCAAGAACGATTACCCCCAAGACTGATTGCCAGATCCCCCTACAGTTCACAGGCCAGGAGCTGAAACTGCAACTGAAGCTGCAAAATGGCGGCTGTGCTGCAGCTCCTCAGTGGCTTCTCACCCCCAGGGGAAGAAGCTGATGCGTTCCCAAATACTGGTCCCAAAATCCATAGGGCACTAACCTCTCACTTTGTCCTAGGCATCTATGTGTTGGTAATTCTGGAAACACTACAGCTGCTGGTGTTCTGGGGTCCCTCCAGCCAACTTCTGGTCAGGCCGCCCTGGGGCTAAAACCTCTGACTCACGGGGCCCTGGGCTTGGCTCCTAGAGCACTGTGCTGGCTGCTCCCTGCAGGGCTGCCAGGCTGTCCTCAGTGGGAAGTTAGCTTCTCTGTGTCATTTTGTGGGTTCTGGAGCTCCAGGGGTCATTCAGAGTCCCCCCTTTACATAATTTTGAAGTGGTGTGGGCTGGAGCACCATGGAAGTGCTGTTTCTACTCTGCCATCTTGGCTCTGCGCCCCCCCCCCCCCATCCCCAGTTCCTTTGACACATTTTCAGATAACATGGTCCTGAAGCCCTTTCCCATCTTTGTTAATGTCCTCTGCATAAATTCTAGCTTGTCTGTAGGATGTCAAGAACTAAACAATGTGGTATCTGGCACTAAACATAATTTACCAGAAATCATCTGACTCAGAAAGAGTACAGTGGTGCTATCATAAGAATGTAATTATTAGTATATGATATAACTCTTTGAGATATGAATAAATAGATTGACCGTGATGACGTGATATTTAGAAATGAGCATATGCTTTATTTTAAACAATACAAAATCAAATACATCTCATTGGATGTTGCAGTTTTCCAGGACTGTTAGGTCCACTTGTCTTTGTAGAAGAGTAAAAAACAGGGGGTCAGTGAGGAAAGGTTTAGAGACTTGCAATAATTACCACCTCAATGAGTTGCTATTGATGCAGAAAAATCCTTTAAACACCCAGGTAGCGGGAGCTTTGAAGCTAGAGGAAAAAGAGCTGTGCTTATTAAGCTGTAATTAAAATGAAGCCTTTAGCCTGGCTGGTTAAGTAGTCTGTTCTCACCAGGTTCATTGAAATACTTCTTTGAGGCAGAATAAGTAAAGCTAGATTGGGAAGTGTACTAATAGGTGACATTTATGTAGTGAGTCACGTGTATTATCTAATTTTAACCTTACATCAACCCTGAGATAGGTAGTATAGGTATTACTGTCCCCATTTTAGAGTAGGGGAAAATGGTGCAGAGAGGATAAGGGAAACACATGGTCTCACAAGTCTCAATGTTAGAAGTAAAACCCAGGACTTCCTAATGCCAAATTCAGCAGTCTTTCTTTATTGACTCAATCTGCTCTGGTAGTCTTTTGCAGGTTATGATTAATTACTGCAACTCTCCGGGATCTTGCCTCCATCTCTTCAAAATCTTGCTTTCCCACCAGTTCTCCTTATGATAACTTTTGGCCCATAGATCCCAAATTCCCTAGGGTCAAGTAGTTTTACAGTTAATATATAGAAAACAGGTTACAATGCACAGACAATTACTTTCTTTAGAAATACAAAGTTCAAAATGATGAATATGGAGTCAGAAAACAGGGGTTTGATTCCTGACCCCACCATACTGACATGACCTAGAGCCAGTCCTTTAACTTCCTTGGGCCTCAGTTTTCTTATCTGTAAAATAAAAGAGTTAGAACAAATGATCTTTAAGTCCTTTTTCAGGTATAAGTCCCAGGAATACATGAACCTATGTTTCATGACAGGTAGAAAAGTGGAAAGTTATATCAAGGAAGCTAGTTTACCTTAGAGAGACAAGTTAATGAGATTATATGGCACTATGGCAGTGTCAGAACAAAGGGAAGATATCTCTCCAATGGTGGTTGTGTCAAATCTACAGTAGTCCTTTGACACTTGGACTCAGCATAGGCAATAGAGCTGCAACACCTAAATATTTGCCTCAGTTCCATCTGTACTATCTATATTCAGCATCAAATATGAAGATAGATTTTTTTTTCTTTTTTGGAGGGCAATTTGGGGTTGACTTGCTCAAGGTCACATGGCTAATTTTTGTGTTAAGTGTCTGAGGTCAGATTTGAACTCAGGTCCTCCTGACTCCAGGGCCAGTGCTCTATTCACTGTGGCACCTAACCACCCCAAGATAGATTCACCAACAACAAAGCCCTGGAGCACATCCAGGCCAGTTTTCTTAACCAAAATCTATTGTTCTGGTGTCAAGGATACCTTAAAGGAGGCTGCCCAGTCATGATAAACTACAAAAAATTGTGAACAGATAAATGCTTTAAAAATTTAATGTTTTATAAGGGATATTATTTTAAGAAATGCATGATTCAATTAAGGGCATTTACTTACTTAATCATTTTTTACATCTAAATTAATTTATGTCGGTATTTAGTACAGTGGGAAAATCACTGAATTTGGAGTCAGAGGAATAGGGTTTGAATTCCTCCTGTGACTCTCACAGTCACTCTGTGTGACCTTGGGCAAGTCACTTTGCTGAGTTTCCTCATAGGTAAAGTGAGGGGATTGGACCAGATGGCTCTAAGTTCCCCTCCTTCTTTAAATCTATGTTTCTGTCATCATTATAATTTTCAGTTCTGCCCTTAAATTGTCATTAAGATGAAAATAATTGCTCTCAAGAGTTACTAACTCTCACTAAAGCAGTACAGCCTAGATACTGAGGAGCTCTTTTGCACGTGATTTATTCAATTTTTTTCTCATATATTTGCATATATACACATTTGTGTATATCTATATATACCCATACACATATGTGTGTATATAATTATATGTATGTTTGTATGTATGTATAGATATGTCATAGGAAACCTCACTAGGACTGTCCATGTGTTATCCCTCACCTGTTATGTGAACAGTTCACCTCTTTTCCTGATCACCTCTGGGACATTTTCTCCTCTCTGGGGTTTTGTAGATATGCTGCTGAAATAAGTCCCTCCTTGGACTTGTATGACACTGTTCTATTGTGGTAGTCATACCTATCTGGCTAATTCTTCTTGGTCTTCTTTGCAGGATCATCATATATTTCTTGCCTCCTTTGTATGGTATGCCTTAAGGCTCTGTGGTCAGCCCTTCCCTCTCTATGATCTTTCTTTTGGTGATCTCATCAGTTTCCTTGGAGTCAGCTACCATCTCTAGATAAATTACTCCCAAATTTACATATCCTGCCCTTATCTCTCTCCAAAAATCTAATTTATATCCCCATTTCTTGAGCTGGACATATCCACCTGGATGTCCCATAGGGATTTTAAACTTGGCGTGTCAAAAACTGAAATCATTATCTTACCCTCTACTATCTTCAGAAAAAAAAAGACTTTATTAAAAATAAATAAATAGGGAAATTACATTTTGCTGAAAGTTAACACGAGCTGTGAATTTGTTTCAGTACTTAGCATATAAGCACCTCTATGACGTAGGGGTGCATATACACTGAATAACTTATAGATACTTAAGACATAGCTTCTAAATACTTACTGGAAAAAGCAATTATAAGAAAACTATAATAATGGGAGACTTCAGATTGCCCCCAATCAGCTCTAAATAAATCTCCCCAAAATAAATAAACAAGAAAAGAGCTAAGGACCTGAATAGAATTTTAGAAAAATTAGATATGATAGACCTCTGGCACTTATTGAATGGAAAGAGAAAGAAGTATAAATATTTCTTAACACTCTTACAAAAATGATTAAGTCTTAGGACATAAAAACCTCACAAACAAATTGAGAAGAGCATAAATATTTGCACTTACTAATTGCAATACAATAAAATTATATCAAAGAACCATTGCAAAAATATTAAAGATTAACTGGAGACTAAATAGCATAATGCTAAAGATGTATCAAGTGACAAATCATAGAAATGATAGATCATGACAATGAGACAACATTCTAAAATTTTGGGGGTGCAGCCAGAGCAGTTACCCTTTTCTCTCAAGAGAACTATGACTCTTCCCATAACCCAAGTTCATAGTAGAAGTCATCTTCAACTCTTGATTCTCCCTTACTCCCATCTCATAAATTTCCAGGTCTTAACAGATTCTGACTCCTTAGAATATCATATCCATCTTTTTCTTCTCATTCAGAAAACAACCACTCCATATCAGGCCCCTGTTATCTCTCCTCTGGATTATTGAAATAGACTCCTAATGCCTTTTGCTTCTCTTTTCTCTAATCCATCCTCCAACCAATTGCTATGCCTAAAGAACAGTTCTGGCCATGTCATAGCCCTGATCAAGAAGTTTGGGTGGTGCCTCATTATCTCTGAGACAAAGTTGTCTGTTTCTCTAAGCTGATTTTCCATAATGGCACTGCACATACATTGCAAGCAAGCTTTTCTACTTGTGTACTGTACACAGTATTCCATCTTTTTCCTCAGCACCTTTGCACAGGATATTTCTCTTAACTAGAAGTCTTGCTTCTCACCTCTGCTTCTTGCTGATTTTTTTTAAATTGTCCAATCCAAATTCTCTCCCTCCAGCCCATCTCCCACCAATTGAGAAGGCAAGAAATATTATGTCCATTATACATGTGGAATCATTGAAAACATATTGACATATTAGTCATGTTGCAAAAAAAGACTAAGAAAAATAACATGAAAAATTATGCTTCATTCTGCACTAAAAGTTCATCAGTTCTCCCTCTGGAGGTAGATAACATTTTTCACTATGAGTTCTTTGGAATTGTCAAGGATTATTGTATTGATTAGAGAAGCTAAGTCTTTGCTTTTACTGTGTCCAATGTTCTCCTGGCTTTGCTCACTTCACTTTACATCAATTCATATAAGTCTTCTAGGTTTTTCTGAAACCATCCTCTTCATTATTTCTTAGAGCACAGGAGTGTTCCATCACATTCATATACCACATGTTCAGCCATTCCCCAACTGATGGGTATTCATTCAGTTTCCTTTTTTTTTTTGCTGTCACAGAAAGAGTGGATACAAATATTCTTGTATGTGTTGGTCCTTATCCTTTCTTTTTGTTCTCTTTGAAATACAGAGTTAGTAGTGGTGTGACCAGGTCAAAGGGTATATGAAGTTTTATAGCCCTTTGAGCATAGTCCCAAATTGTTTTCCAGAAAGGTTGGACCTTACAATTCCACCAATGGAATTAGTGTACTTATATTTCCACATCCCTTCTAGTATTTTTCATTTTCCTTTGCCAGATGTTAGCCAATCTGATAGGCAGTACATTAGAATTGATTTTATTTTCATTTTTCTAATTATTAGTGATTTAGAATTTTTTATGTGACTATTGATCATTTTGATTTCTTCTTCTGAAAACTGCCTGTTCATATTCTTTGACTGTTTATCAATTGTGTAATGGCTTTTTTTTTTATAAAGTTGTCTTAGCTCCCTATATATTTGAGAAATGAGACCTTTATCAGAGAAGCTTGCTGAAAAATATTTTTCCCACTTTCTTTCCTTCCAATTTTACCCACATTGGTTTTGTTTGTCCAAAACTTTTTTTACTTTCATGTAATTAAAATTATCCATTTTGCTTCCTGTGATCCTTTCTATCTCATTTGGTAAAAAATTCTTTTCTTATCCATAGGTCTGACAGGTAACTTCTTTCCCATATTCCCTTAATTTGGTTATGATGTTACCCTTTATATCTAAATCATGTACCTATTTTGACCTTGTTTTGTCATACATTGTGAGGTGTTGCTTTATGCCAAACTGCTTTCCATTTTTCCCATTCTTTTTGTCAAATAGTTAGTCTTGCCCCCAAAGCTTGGATCTTTGGGTTTATCAAACTCCAGATTACTATAGTCATTTACATGCCATGTACCTAATCTATTCCACTAATCAACCACTCTATTTCTTATAAAGTGCCAGATTGTTTTTATGTTTACCATTTCATAGTATAGTGTAAGTACTGGTAAGTCACCTTCCTTTCACTTCCTTCACTTCACTTCCTTCACTTTCACTTCCTTCACTCTGATTCTGTTGATATTCTTGACCTTTTGTTCTACCAGATTAATTAATTTTGTTAATTTTTCTAGCTCTATAAAATAATTTTTGGTAGTGTGATTGGTATGGCCCTGAATAAGTAAATTAATTTAGGCAGTATTGTCATTTTTAGTATATTGGCTTGGCCAATGCATGAGCAATTAATATTTCTCCAATTGTTTAGATTGGTCTCTATTTTTCTGAAAAATGTTTTATAATTGTGTTCATATAGTTACTGTGTCTTGGTAAGTAGACTCCCAATTGTTTTATACTGTCTGCAATTATTTTAAAATGGAATTTCTCTTTCATTTTCTACTGGGTTTTGTTGGCGATATATAGAAATAGTAGTGATTTGTGTGGATTTATTTTATATCCTACAACTTTGCCAAACTTGTTAATTGTTTTGACTAGTTTTATTTTTGTTAATTCTCTTCAGCATCTCTGTATCATCTGCAAATAGAAATGTTTTTGTTTTCTTCTTGCTTATTCTTATTCCTTCAATTTATTTTTCTTGTCTTATTGCTATAGGTACCATTTATAGTATGATATTATATAGTAATGGTGATAATGGACATTCTTGCTTCACCCTTTATTTTATTGGGAAGACTTCTAGTTTATTCTCATTTCAGATAATGTTTGTTTATAGACTAGCTATCATTTTAAATGATAACTTATCATTTTAAATAAGGCTTAATTTGTTCCTATGTTTTCTAGTGTTTTTTTAAAATATGAATTAGTATTATACTTTGTCAAAGGCTTTTCCTGCATCTATTGAGATAATAATATGATTTTTGGTTTTTTTTAATATGGTCAATTATGTTTATAGTTTTTTCAAATGTTGAACCAGCCCTGCATTCATGGTATAAACCCCAGCTAGTTGCAGTGTATGATCTTTGTGATATATTGCTATTGTCTCCTTGTCAGTAGTTTATTTACTTTTTTTCACATCAATATTCATTAAGGAAATTGGTCTATAGTTTTCTTTGTCTTTGCTCTCCCTAGTTTAGGTATCAAAAACACATTTGTGCTATTGAAAGGTTTTTCTTTACCTATTTTAAGACAGTTTATGTATTATTGGAATTAATTGTTCTTTATGTTAGAATTTGCTTATAAATCCATCTGGTTCTGGGGATATTTTCTTTGGGAGTTAATAGTTTGTTCAATTTCTTTTTTATAAGGTAAGGTTAAGTATTCTATTTCCTTTTCTGTTAATCTGGACAATTTATATGTTTGTAAATATGCAAGCATTTCATTTAGATTGTCAGTGTTTTGGGCATATAATTGAGCAAAATTCCTCTTAATAATTGCTTAAATTTCATCTCCTTTGGTAGCGTTTCTAATCCATTTTGCTATTTGTTTCCATTTTATGGGTGAGTTCCTCCCATTCACATTCACCGTTTCGATTGCCAACTGTGTATTTCCCTCCATCCTATTATCTTCTGTTTATCCTCTTATTTTTTTTAACACTATTCCTCCCCAAAAATCTGTTTTGCATCTGACCACTGTCTCCCTTAATCTTCCCTGCCTCTTATCATTCCCCTTTTCTCTTAGTCCTTTCCCCTCCTACTTCTATGCTGGGTAAAATGGATTTCTATATCCAACTGTGTGTGTATGTATGTGTATACACTTCCTTTTTGAAAACCAGGTCAGATAAGAGTAAGTTTCAAATTTTAAGCATTACCCACTTCTCACCCACCATTTTCTCTCCATTGAAAAAACAAATTAAAAAACCCCTCTTTTTTTTGCAAAGTTTTCTGTGAGATAATTTCCCCCATTCTTTCTCTTCCTTTCTCCTTCTCCCCACACATCTTTCTTTCTCAGCCTCCCACTTTTCTTCTGAGATCATCCCTGCATAATAGACTAACACTCATGCCTTCTGTGAGCCCTAATGATGACAAAATTCTTGAGGGCTACATGTATCGTCTTTGCATTAAGGTATGTAACTAGATATATGGATAGATTCTATCTATAGCTATAGATAGTATAAGATATCTATCTCTATATAATATATCTATATAGATATAGAATAGATGTAGGTAGAATATATAGATATAAATATATTTATACAGATAGAAATAGTGTGTGTGTGTGTGTGTGTGTGTGTGTGTGTGTGTGAGAGAGAGAGAGAAATATCTCTATTCTGGTAGATATTTAATAGTTATCTATATCTATTGCATCTTTGTAGTAGAAAATAAACTTCCTGAGTACCTAGCATTATTGTGACTGACAAATAGGTGTTTAATAAATGTTTGTTGACTTTAATTGTATCACACATTTCTTAAGTGTCATTCCTTATGGTATTTATTATGTATGGGTCATCACTAGGCATATACTACAGTTCTCCCTTTTCATCTCCTTCCTAGATTTCCTGACTTCTTTCAAGTATCAACTAAAATCCTACTTTTTACAGGAAGTCTTCTCCAATCCCTTTTAATTCTAGTACCTTCCCCCTGCTAATTATTTCCCATTTGTCCTGTATATATCTTGTTTGCACACAGTTGTTGGATGTTTTCTTCTCCATTAGACTGTAAACTGCTTTAAGACAGGGACTGGTTTTTGTCTTTCTTTATTATACCCAGTGCTTAGCTTAGTGCCTGATACGTAATAAATGTTTGATCATTGTTTCTTGACTGACTTGTACCCACCATGCATTTTTTTCATTGACCTTTGGGTCATCTGCAACTTTGATTCTTTGGAGTTTGTGGTGTTCCAAGATTTGCACCCATATAGCCCTACCAAGCAAACATTAGCATTCCAAACAGGGGCTTTGTGACAGAGAGAAGCTTGGAATTATTAAAAACAAAACACTATTTCCCAAATGTAAACCAAGCTTTTCTCATCTTCCTGTTCAATTCCCCATTAAATGTCCATTTTCGATGTCTATACAGATTGACAAGTTCCAGAGACTGTCCATTGAACTTCATGTCATAGTCTAAATCATAAGCATTACTTATTCATTTGTTTCTTTCCAAGGTGATAGTTAAGCTGAACTCTTTTGAGTGATTATGTATCCTGTTTTGGAAGCTTTGCAATGCTCTTAGGCTTGATATAATCAAGCATCTGCAAATGAGTATACAGAGGCACTCACAGTTTACTTGGATTTTCCTTTATGTGTCTCTTACATATACCAGCACTGACTTTCATTTTTATGTCTTGCTCAGATGCCACCTCCTCTGTGAAGTCTTCCCTGATACCCCACACTATTGTTAATGACCTCTCCCTTCATGAATTAGTGGGAGTTGACTTATTTGTGTGCCAAATTGCTTCCTCTCAGTAAAATTTAAAATCCTTGTGGCCAGGAACTAATTTGTTTTGTGTTTGTGTGCCCGGTACCTAGGACAATGCCTTCCTTGTTCACAGTAAACTCTTAATAAATGTTGAATTACATCAAACTTACACATCTCTTATTCATGATTTCTGACCTATTAACCTTGGGTGTCTTTCCTGCCATTCCTAATGTTTTCCTTTTGCTAGTGGAATTTATGATGTCTGTATACAATGGTTCTCCATCATCAGCCTTTATTAGCTCTGATTTTCATTCATTTCCCTTATTCTCTATGTGTTCTCTTTGGATTTCCTGCCTGTATTACAATATCCTATTTAGTATTTAGAAAATTCATTTACCTATCCCTGAAAATTCTCTTGGCATAAAGATATGCTCTTTTCTTTCTTTCATATCTCTAAAAGAACACTAATGCCATACATTTAAATAGTCCTCACAAAATTACTTTCTCAAAACCTTATGAAGTAGAGGAACTATTATTCTTTCCATTTACAGAAGTGGCATTAAAAAGAGTTAAATGACTTATCTAAGACCACATATCTACTTAGCTGCACAGGCAAGATAAGGACCCACCTATCTTGATTTTTAACCTCATACGTTTTCCACTAGATCATGCTGCCTTCCTTTTTTTTTTTCTTTTTGGAGGGGGGTAGGCAGGGCAATTGGGGTTAAGTGATTTGCCCAAGGTGACACAGCTAGTAAGTGTCAAGTGTATGAGTCAGATTTGAACTCAGGTCCTCCTGACTCCAGGGTGGCTGCCTTCCCTAATATTAAGCAATTTTATTTTCCCCTGTAGATTTAATATCTCCTTCCATTTAGGGTTAACTTCAACTTCCTCATCAAGACTTTTCCATTCAAGTTTAATTTATAACTTTTCTTTTCTCCCTGTCTGATCTTGACCGTCCTCCTCTCCCAAGACTATTCTTCTGGTGTTCTTCTCCCACTCTTAGCTCCCTACCTTCTTTCCTACAACCTAAGGAGCTGGGTCATTTTTCTTACATGTCTGCATTTATTGCTGGCAGTTGGATTCCAACAAAAACCTAGAATAGTATTGTGTTTATATTGATAGCAATTGCTTTTACATCACTTACCTTTCCAAATATATCCCTTTACTGAAACTGTATTTTAAATGTCTTTTTTTTTCTTTTTACACTGTCACCTGAAAAAACTGAATTTGAATTCCCCTCCCACTTTCTGCAGAAACCTCTAATCACTACTATATATGACAGAACTATAGTAATGGGGAACACTATCCACAGAGGACATACAGTGTGTATATGCGCGCATGCACACATACACATGCATTCATTCTTTAAAGATAGCAAACCTGAGGGCAACACTATAGAGAACTGTTAACTAAGTAACTTATCTTTAGCTTCACCTACTCTTTTTTATTTGAAAGAGTTGAGTGAGGAAGTCTCCAAACTTCAGTGTCTAATATAAACAGGAAGGTTTTGTTTTATTTTCCTATTGGATAGGTGGCACAGTGGATAGAGTGCAAATCTGGAGTCAGGAAGACTCATCTTCTGAGTTCAAATCTGACCTCAGACACTTACTAGTTGTGTGACCTTTGGCAAGTCACTTAATCCTTTTGCCTCAGTTTCTTCATCTATAAAATGAGGTAAAGAAGAAAAGCATCTCTGCCAAGAAAACTCCAAATGGGGTCATGAAGAGTCAGACGTGACTCAAAGCATCTCTGCCAAGAAAACTCCAAATGGGGTCATGAAGAGTCAGACGTGACTCAAAGGACTAAACAACAATGTGTTTCTGCACACTTGTAAGGATTTTGAAAGGTGAATGACTTAGTTCTGTCCATTGTTGTAGATTGGCTCTTATAACCTATCTACGTAGTACACCTATGTATACGTATGTGTGTCACACACAGACATACACACACTCTCTATTGAATTTAAGCAAGCTTCTATTCCTGCAAGGTAGCAATTATTTAGTAAAATATTTACAGTGCCAGTATAAATGTTCCTATTATATATTAATTTTAAGCTTTATAATAAAAAAAATTCTTGTCCTTAGAAATGTAGAAATCCATTAGATGAATTTCTGCTAACCCACTTCCCTTGGTCTTTGTTCCAGTGGCCACAGGGACTTTGAGTTAAAATTCAGTGTAGCTTAGAAACACTTGGAATATTACCAGTCTTCTGAACCACTCTAATATAGTCCCATGGATGGCAAGCAGAAACATCCCATTTCAAGAGTTGCTGAGTCCCCTTTCAAAATATTTTTGACAATTTATGGATTTTTATATTTGTTGACTGCTAAAGAAATGTTTCCTATGTAGCCCAGGGAAAGGGGTAGGTTCCAAGAAATTGTTAGCAGGATTGGAATCCAGAAACTCAGCATGCTAAGTGAGTCCTGGCCATGGCTGTATTTGGATAAACCTCAAGATATCCTAAGCCCAGACCAAAAACCATGTTGTCTTTATAAAAAAGGTGTCTGATTCAAACATTATTTTAGGCCATTGAAAGGCTTTTATTAAAATCAAAGAATCACTGATTATCCAGAAATTAGATAGGGTTCCTCCCTCCTACACACCCTATAGGTCATAAGAGTTTTTCAGTTCCTATTAAACAAAGGCAATAAAAGCTTTAGGGCAAATTCTACACTAATCCTGAATTCCATCTTTTTTTTTTTTTTTAGTTTTAATTTTCATTAGCTACATTACAAAGGAAGCAATGATATCATGACTTTAGGTGGAGTACAATGACCCACTTAAGTACAGGAAAAATGAAATTCTTTAGAGTAGAGCTATATCAACTGCTGTGATCTAGGGGTGTGGGAAGGGATAAGGATGGTAGGGAAAGGAGACCCAACTAACTTGTGATGTTAAGTGTAACCATTGTGACTCAGATTTCCTATAGTTTATTAAATCCATTTAAAGCTATATTTTTTGAGCTTCCCCAAATAATCTTCAGTGGCTAATTTTGGTGTCTTCTATTCTGACAGCAATAAAGCAAGGAACAGAATCCACTGAATATATATTATGGAACTTATCTGGTGTCTATTTCTTTCAGAGATTCTGACCTGTTTTTGCTGGATACCAGAGTAGTGTGGGCCTCAGAAGAAGGATGGTTAGAATTTGACATCACTGCTACCAGTAATCTGTGGGTGATGACTCCTCAGCATAACATGGGACTCCAGCTGAGTGTGGTGACCAGAGATGGTAGGTTGTAGCACAGCATTTATTTTACACGTGGTCTTTGACACTCTTATTTACAGGGGTTGGTTGTAATAGTATTGTTTTCAGTCAATAACCAAGGTTTTGTTCTCATATGATCTCATTTTATAAAATTCCTTCTTCAGGTATCATAGAGAGATCAGATTACATTCACCAAACAGACTGGGCAAGTTTCTGAGAGTGGCTTGGGCAGGATAATTTTTAAAGCAGAAGCAGAAAAGAAAAGAATAGGAGAGTGGAGGAAGTGCAGGAGGTACACAGGAATAGAAATTGGATTTCTGGACCCCCAAGCAAAATTGTATAGGAGTATGATGATGGGGATGCTAGTTCTCCCTCCCAAAAATATCCTAAATATGCTATCTGGGAAAATTTTTCCCCCATCTCTAAACCTTCATAGGTACTTAAGTAATATCAGGGCTTTGTGGTAAGTAGCTACACCTTTGGGTAGGATAGTATATTAAAAAGAAAGATGGTCTGACTGGTGAGAGAAGATCTTTACAATTCATAAGATCATATTTATCAGTACTACAAAGAGTCTTAGGAACCATCTGGTCCAACCCCTTAATTTTACAGATGAGAAGACTGAGGCTCAGAGAGTGACAAATTCTACCACTGACTCATGTTATCTGTGTGATTTACCCACAGTAACACAGACATTATGTATCAGTGGTAGCGTCTGAACCCAGATAGTCCTGATTTCAAGGCTATTATTCTATAGACCATGCCACTACCATTATTCACTTTGACTAAAGAATTTTTAGAAGTTAAATTGTTTCATTCGTTGCAACCACCCATCCAATTGTATATTAGCATTATTCTTTTCCCCAAAAATACTTTCTCCTAAATATCCCACTTCTGTGGAACCTGGGAAACAAAGCAGGATAAAGGGTGGAGGGGGGAAAAGGAAGAGAATTGTGTAATTATAAGAATAATCTTACTCAAAGGAATAAGAAGAAAATGTATTTGTTTTTCTTCCTTTAAAGGTCTCAATGTCAACCCAAGAGCTGCTGGTCTGGTGGGCAGAGATGGCCCTTATGACAAACAACCCTTTATGGTAGCATTCTTCAAAGTGAGTGAAGTTCACGTCCGAACCACGAGATCAGTGACTAATCGTCGGAGGCAGCAGAGCAGAAATCGCTCCACACAGTCGCAGGATGTCTCCAGGGTTTCCAGTGCCACTGGTAGGTTTGGATGATTGCTCTTTCTCTTAAGAGTCCAGATTGACTTTCCGATCTTAGCTTTTCTGTGTTGGTGTGATATACTTAATTATTAAGAAATTTCAATGCTAAGCAGTTTCCATAAATAATGGGAAAGGATTGTACACACTGATTATAGCTGATAAGAGTTTATTTTCATGAATCTAGTCACTAGATTATAGTAACAAGGATTTTTGTATCTTGAACACTTTTGACAGTCTGATGAAGCCTATAGACCCCTCAGAATGTTTTTAAATATATAAAATAAAATAGATAGGGTTACAAAGAAAATAAATTTTATTGAAATACTATTATCAAAATATATATTTTAAAAAACTAACTTCATAGGCCCTGGTTAAGAACCCCTGATCTAATACAAATAAGTGAGATTCATTTCAGCTTTATGTTTATCCAGACTTTGGATGCCTTCATTAGACACATCAAGACTATGTGTTAGAATTTCAGAATTGCCTGAAGTCTGGAGAGGTCATTGTATGTTATCTTCTGCAGTAGTATGCTTTTCCACTTTGTTAGATTTTTTCAACACCTCTCCCCTGCAGAAGAGACATCCCAGATTATGGTGTCAGTCATGTGAATTTCATTCTAGCTCCATCATGCTTTTCTTCAACTTGAACATTTCAAGAATCTGCTATTTCATTGGTGTAGGTATTTCTACCACCAGTTCAAGGCTGCAGATCCTCTATGACTTAGTGAATAGTCTTTGAGATTTGATGTGGCTCCCCTTTAGATAGCCTGGTGATGAACTTCTCAGAATGTAGCTAATCTGGAAGATATAAAGTCCATCATGATATCCATGCGTGTAATCTTCCAGTTTGGTAGGAAATACTGAAGTATAAACTCAGCTGCTATAGACTTCAAGAACCTGGAATAATCACCCTGCTATAGTGAGCAGCTATCTTATAACTTACAAAAATATAGATATCTAATGTTTTTAACAGCTCACTTGTTGGTACCCCTTTATAAGAGAGACTAAAAAGAAAGATGTTGCCTGGAAGCAGTATGTTTTATCTTTTTTGTAAGGAGATATCAGTTCAAGTTGATCCCTTTGAGAACAGACCTAAAATATCACTTCTTCTCTGGGCCTTAGCTTCCTCATGTGGAAAATGAGGGGGTTAAACTAAATGACCCCTATGGCCCCTTCAAGTTCTAATTCTATGATGCTATGATTTCTTTAATCTCTAACAATCTATGAAGTATTGATCTTCCTTTCAAAGTTACAGGGATATCCCTGAGGAGCTAGTGTGTCTTTTAATGTTTTAAAATCCATTTTATTTTTATCTTTTGATTTTACATACCCTAAACTTCCCCCTGTATATTTATTTAAAGAAAGGAAGGAATTTTTTTTAAATCAATCAATAGATATGAAAAATGTGACAAGATATGTACTATTCTATGTCCTCCTCCCTCCCCCTACCCAACATAGCAAAGTAGTAGAGGCAACATATCCTTTTACTTCTTCTTTGGGGTGAAGTTTGTCCCTTATAACTTTGTAACATTCATTTTCAATCATTTCATGGTTATTGTTCTGTCTATTCACATTGTTGTCATCAATGTGTATATTGTTTTCTTGGTTCTGCTTACTTTACTTTTCATCAGTTAATGTAAAACTGTTTCTCTATACTCATCAAACTTGTTATTTCTTACAGCACAGTAATATTCCATTACATTCATGTACTACCATTTGTTTAGCTATTCTTAAACTGATAGGAATCTACATTTTTCTTCTACCACAAAGTGCTGCTATAAATATTTTGTTTTATATGGGACATTTAATCAACAACTTCTGTGAGATAGATAGTTAGGAATCTCTGGGTTAAAGGGTATTTTCATTTTAGCCACTTTATTTGCATAATTCCAAATTGCTTTTCAAAGTAGTTGAATAAATTCACAGCCACAATAAGAATGAATTAATGTGCTTATCATTCTGTTAAATTTTTCTAATACCATCAGCTGAAGTCTCCATTCCAGTGTGTTCATAGCAGTATCAATATTTGGTTATATTTAGTATCTCCCTTATTTCATTGCTTAATCCACTGATCAGCTGCCCTGTGTCATTTAACAATGAATAACAATGAGATTTTTTACAAGAGGATTTTACTGAGAAGATATAGCAAAAACAAAAGTACAAAACACCTGCCCTATATCATTCACCCCCAAAACTTCACTTCCAATTATGGTTTAGTTGAAGGACAAAGTCACTCTAGAAAATGGCAGGTCACCTACTGGGTCCAATTCATTGCTGGGCTTGGTAACACATGTACACTGGGGACATGAAGGCAACACACTCTGGCATGGATTCCCAACCATGGACCCCTGGCAGCTCTCTGAACATTTTGAAACTCACAAGTTCTTAGCCTAGTCTGTTCCATCTCCCTAAGGAAGAATAGAGTAGACACAACAGAGACAGAAATAACAGAGATTTGTGCTCATGGTTTCATTACAACTCTCCCCACCTGGAGGTTTGTATGAGTTCTCTCCTCTTCTGAATGTGGTCAGGCAGGAAAGAGAATCTCACTTTGTCCACTTAGTGCCTTTTGAAGGCTTATCTAGACTTGTCCCAGCAGCCAACCCAAACTGTTTCTTCACCACATGGTTAGGGGACAGGAAACAGTCACAGAATACTAAGCATGCTCTGAAGTGAAGAGCAAACTTCCCTCTTCCCCACCCTACCTTTACGTTGCCCTCCCTGCTCCCAATTCCATGTCATAAGGTACTTCTAGAAGCAGAATCATCAAATTCACAGACTCCTGGGGAACAGCCATAATTGGTCAACTTCCCATCACACTTGTGCTTTCTAGAGTAGGATTGCCCCCATGCTATTAATTTTCACTGAAGATTGTTTTGCAGAGTAACCTCCTATAGTTAAGTAGTGTAGGAATGAGAGGTAAAGATGAAGAAATTATCTCCCCTCTTGTTTGTATCCTCTTCCTTGGGAGCAAGCCTTAGCATCTGAGGTTTTTCATGCTCCATTTAGTTGTTTCTTTTATTTTTAACGGATACTTCAATGACCTGAAAGAGTTAATGCAACTTCTCAAAGTTTCCCATTTCATTTGGGAGAAGCTTCTTTGCTGGTAGGGTCTGGCTTAAGTTGTCCATTGTATTTACCAGTACCTTAACTCTGGGACTTGAGGGTTTGCAGACTGATGGGACATAACATTTTGCTTGTTGTTATCCTGGCATCCTTTGGAAGTGTTTCACAGCATGGGTGTTCCTGTGTTTGACATTGGAACAGTTAGGGTTGGGGTAAGAGAAAGGGGGAATGTTTTCTCTTTTTCCTGCAGAATAAATCTGTTGAATATGGTTAATAATGTTGGTGCTTTCTACTAGAGAATGGATCTCTTCTAGTCCCCTTTAATGTTAGCACTTTTCCTCTGTTGTTCCTTTCCAATTTAACATGGATTTATCTTGTTTGTACAAGGTTGTTTGCATGTTGTCTCCCCCTTTAGACCATGAATTCCTTGAGAGCAGGGACTATCTTTTGTACTTCTTTGTATCCCTAGTATACAGTGCCTGGCACACTAAATAAATGCTTACTGAATGGAATGTATTAGGAATTCAATAGCTGTTTAACTTGGGTTCATTCAAATGAACTTTGGGCAACTTTGTTGCTGACTAGAGGGGATGCCCAGAGACTGAAACAACCACTGACATGTCTGTTGCCTTTTTTTAGATAAAAATTTTACTTGCTTTATTTCACTCCCAGTCTTCCAAATCCTTTACCCTAATTTATCATTGTGAAAACATGCTGTCTTTGGTACTTTCATTTTCATTAAAAAAAACCTCCTCTATATTCTATTAAATTTGATAGGTTTGTAAATTGGATATAAATATATTTTTATTTATTAGTAGTAAGATATAAACATTGGCATTTTTCCTTGACTTCTCTCCCAACCCTTTATTGCTTGAATTTATTTTTAATAATAACACTCAAATAAAAGTGTCTTTATCAAGAGCCTTTTGTGTGCACCCCAAAAACTGTGTGTAACAGAAATCCTCACCCAAATAATACTCAGAGGTTTCTCAAGGTAGGAAGCAGAAAAGATGGTTTATTACAATCTCGAGAAAGGGCCACCCTCCCAACAAATGGTCAGGGAGGAGAAGCAATTTACAAAAGGACATGGCAAGGTTATAAAGCCCTAACATGGAATTCTCCCCTACCCCCCCAGCTGACCCTTTTCTTCCATTGGCTGGAAGTTAGGTGTACAATCTAAGTGTGGCAGTCTACCTCAAGTACCAGAACAAGGAAACAGTATACCACCCAATGTACATTTGAGAAAGCACTTCTGGCCTTATTTGGCATATCTTGTGCTGAGGTGGCACTGGGGAGGGTCTCCATTCCTCTAAATCCCAGATTCCTGCAAGGTCAGGTGACTTCTAAACTTAGGCCTAGTGGATGCCATTTTGTAGCAGCAAGCACCCCAGCATCCCCAGAGTGGCTGCCAACACAGGTTCTTAGATCTGCTTTTGTAAAGGAAAGCAACTCAAAATCAGTTAACAAGCTCACTTTAATCAATCAAACATATATTACCTAGTTCAGGGGGAAAAGGCCAGTACCCCGAACTTAAGAGTATACAGACAGATCAAACAGACAGGCTTCCAAACCGTCCAACCAAAATGACAGTTACCAGAGAGGGAAGCATCAACATCCGGATTTCCAAAGCCAGGGGGCTCTCAACGTCTGCCCAGAGTTTCATCTGGTCAAATCACACAACACTTCTCAAAGTGAGCCCCAAAGCAAAGCCTCCCATCAGGGTTTATATAGCCTTCTCCTGGGTCAGAGAATGTAACCACCCTCTTGACCCACTGCCCACTCTAGATTTGATTTTTCAGAATGGGGAAACTTCACTGCAAATTATCCTTCACACTTTGGAATGGCCAAAGTTTGCAAAGGGTTTCTACTGGCAATTTACTCTCTAAAAATATCATCTTCCTATATGCCTGGGGAGGGGGGCCTTCCTTAAATCAGGGAGATGCTTGGATGCTAGCAGCCACGTATTCACAGACAAAAGTCTGTGTCCAATGAAGTGACACAATATAAAATTTTCTTCCACACTTTTCTTGTTTCACAATCCCATAATAGTCCTATAGAATCATAATATTTAGAAGTGAATGGGATCTTAGGGATTATCTATTCCCAACTTCCTTATTTTACAGATGAGGAAAAAGAGCCCCAAAGAGGTGAGGTGGCTTGCCAGTAGTCATATATATTAGCTACATAGTTAAGATTGGAACCTAGGCCCTCTCAAAGTATGCATCTGTGGAGTCAATTTTATTTGAAGACTCATGATTTAGAGCTAGAGGGCCACCATAGAAGTCATCTAGGCCAGCTTCTCATTTTGTAGAGGATGAAAGGGAGGGTCAGAGAGATGAAATGCTTTTCCCAGGATCACACAAGTAGGAAAGTATGGAGCCAGAATTTGAACCTCAGTCCTCCAACTCAAAATACAGCAGGGACTAAGTTTCAGTCCCTGGACTGAATTTCAGGCAATATTTTTTTTCTTTCTGAAAACCTTTCAAAAGACATGAGGTAGAGATTATTTTGTCTCTGCTGCCCCCTTCTTTCACAATATGCTCCTCCTGAATGAACACATCTTCGCCCAAACAACAGCCAGAAGAAACCCACCAGAGATCGTTATGCATCTGGGTAAAGAAGTTACCATAATTCATCACACTGGCTGTCATCGGGCTAGAACATGACAGTGAAATATGTGGCTATTTTTGGAACATAACTGTTCATGCTTGTGACTGCAGAGCTCACTCACAACAGTGGAAAGGCCAAGAATCCTCCTCCCACTTCTGTTGTAACATCTGCACTTTGCTTTCAAGCTAGGCTTTCAAAAAACAAATGTACTGGATGGTGGGTTTGGATGAAAGTCTCCCCGGATGATTTTCCACTTGCTCTAGCTTCTTTGCAGCTGTCCGTTCTGAATGAATGATGGTCATTGGCTAGTGCTGAACTTCTCTAGTGGTCTTGGATGTCATCTGGACAGTATTGTTTTTACACATGATTTCTTAGTCTCAATCCAACCCATGCTGTGTAGTGCATCAGGGATTCTAGGGAATCTAGCAATTCTATGGATCTCAAGGATGGTCACCAATCTACTGTGTTCTTTGAAACTAGTTTCATTGCTGCCTTCATTTCATAGATCCCTTCTTCCTTGTTCCAGCCTCAGTTTCCTCATTTGTAAAAGGAGAGGCAGGGCTATGCAATCACTATATAGTCTCTTCTGGTTCTAAATCCTATGGTTTCTTTATGGTGTCTTCTCTTAATGTCATCTCAGATTCTGGGTTTTCCTCTGGAATATCTGCAGTCTGTTAAAATAGTTGGCAAGAATCATACTGGGCAGTGAATGTAGAGTTCATCTTCAGGATATAAGGCATTTGGGGAAGAGTTTAATGTGCTTTCAGGCTGGTGAGTCTCTGATGTTGTCTACCCCCCCAAAAGGAGGACAACACAATATGCTGAAGAATATTTGTTTTTTTTTCCCCAGATAGCTTAGAATTTTTTTCTTTTTCCTTTTTCTTCCTTCTTTCCTTCCTTCCTCTCTCTTTTTCAACAATTAACACAAAAGCTAATGCTACAGCACAGAATAATAACTTATTCATTTGGCAGCAAGGTCCACAGTGAGAAATAACTGTCTCTCCTCTAAGACACAGGGATAGGTTAAAATCTATTCCTTTGTTAGATGCTAATAAAAGAAATCGCTTTGCTTTCCTAACAATCCAGATAAACAAACAAGTCAAGCAAGGGAATTATTGGCCTAGTATTGCCTGTCCCATATAATTTCTTTATAAAAAATAACAATCACTTCTTAAATAAGGATTCATTTAGTAACAATGGACGTGCTGCTAGCACAAGTATAGCATTAGAATATTAGAATTCTTCTGATCTTCTAGCCAGCATCAAAAAAAAATAGTGATGACTCTGAAGTCATCTGGCCTAGAATTCAAGGAGAACCCATCTTCACTGTGTCTCTGTCTGTCTCTGTCTCTCTAGCTCCCTTGATCTGTCTTTCTGTGTCTATCAGTTAGCTTTTCAGTTTCTGTCCAGCATTCCCCCTAGTTCCACAATTATTCCCATGGTTTGTTATATAGCTCAGGGATCTCATAGATAAGCTGGTAAACTTTGGAAAGGGGGATGTTGAGCATTTCTAGTCCTTTGTCTTTCAAAACCATATTCTTTGGGATTCTTAAGCAACTACATGGTATAGTGGATAGTGTGTTAGACTTGGGATCAGTGATCCCTGAAGGTGAATTCTGCCTCAAACAGGTATTAGCTTGGGAGCCTGAAAAAGTCCTTTTAGCCTGTTTCCTTATCTTTAAAATGGGGGTAATAATAGTGATTATTACTTCACAGGATTGCTGCAAGAATTCAGTAAGATAACATATGTACCATGCTTTGCAAACCTTAAAACCCCATATAAGTGCTAGATGTTATTAGCCTTTGTTTTGTTATTAAAAGCAGAAAGATGTGGAGAGAACTAAAACTTGGTTTGAACAAAAATTATAAAAAAGCTAGTTTTCAGGGCTTTTCATTCTAAAATCAGCTTTCCTTTTCATAGTTATGGAGAACAAGGATCACATGGATCATTTAAAAACAGATTATTCCAAACTCACATTTGTTACAACTTTAATCTCTTTCCCTAAATAGACTCACAAGTTTTACTTCCTGTTCCTTCTCCAATGAGCTTCTAGTGACTGATGGTTAGTGAAAGCCAAAAGGCAAGCAGTATTAGGAATGAGTAGGAATTACAAGGGCCTGGGTAAACTTCTAAATGGAAAATAAATCCTTAAAACTATTTATATAGTGTTGGGGATGAAGGAATAAGAATATAAAAGATGTAATAGAATCTCTAGTTGGCTAGAGACCTTCAGGATATTTTGAACATAATTGATATTGCATTGTTTTTATATTTAAGAAAGTGGCTAAGAAGAGATAGATGTTGTCCCTAATTTTAATGGAGCTTATGAGATCTAGAAATCATGGAGGAGGAACCTCAATTTGCCCTATACCAACCATCTAGATGGTTGTAAACTAAACCCAGAATCTGAGAACCAAACTGTTCTCTGCCTTTTCACCCTCAGTACCTTTTGAGATGACTGAAAGCAGAAATCAGAATCAATCCTGGAATGGTAACTTTGCCTCCTGCATTGTAGTGACACAGTGAGTTGGGGAGTCTCCAGCTTATTCTTCAATAGCTGTATTGATTCTGTAAGGCTAACAGGAGCCAGAAACTTACTCTGAATTGGAGTCAGCAGATAAGGCTTAAAGATATTGAGGGAACAGCTATGTGAAACGAGAAAGAAGGTGCCGTTTCAACACAGTCACTTTTTGTATCCCTGCCCAGGCTACACATTGGGGCTGGGAGGAGAGGAGGTAAAGGGGGAAAGGGATAGGAAATTAATTAATCGTTCCCTTCAAAAGTAAATTTTCTTTAGGGAAAATTTGTAGCTTGAGTTCAGAGATGCTGGAAAATTCAGATTTTAAAATGCTACTCCATCCTGAACTCCTGCTGTTCTGGTATTTTTCTAACAGGGTATGTTCATGTATAGCCTGCTGTGAGGTTGACCAGGCCTGGGCCTGTAGCCTGATCATGTGACCAGAGAACCAAGAAAAGCATCTTGAGCGACTGTGGAAGAGGAAAGGGCCCTGAGACCTGATTTCTCTCCTTTGCCCTCTCTTTCCACCTGGCTGCTTGGCTTTCTCTCTGCCCTGTATCTTTTCTGCCTTTGTCTGCTTAGTTTTTTCCCATGTGTTTCTCATTCCCTCTCAGTCAGTGTTGGAAAAGGGCAGTTGACAGGATGCCAGGGCCTTCTGAGATCTGGGTTGGAATTTGATTGTTGTTCCCTAGCTCCTGGGGCTGCAGCTTCCCTGCTGGCTGTTTGGGGGATCACTGCTTCATTTGGCGATTCAGTTAACCTTCCCCGGGAGATCAGCTTGTTGGCCTTGTCATTTCCATGCCATCCAAAATGTATTTTTCTGACATTCATTTGATACAGGAGGAGAAACCTATATGAGTCAACATAGTCTGGCTTTTTCATTAAAAAAAAAAAGCAAAGAGAGGGAAATAGTGCTCAAAGTGATGCTAAAGGCCCTAATTCCAATAGTCAGAAATAAGATCATAGATATTGATCTGGAAAGGACCTCAGAGGCCATCTAGTCTGACCCCCTCATCATACAGAGAAGGAAACAGGCTGACAGAGGTGTTTTCCCAGGGTCAGAAAAGTCAGAAGTAAGATTTGAACCTAAGACCTCTCTGACTTCAGAGCCAGTACTCTTTCTACTCTGTCATTCTGCCTCCAAATATTGAATGATGCTCCATAATAAAGTAGTATTCAGGGCACAAGATTCAGCATGACATAGTGAATATAGGGCTAGTTAGGAAAACCTGGGTTCAAGTCTCAATTTTGAAATATGAAGACTTTTCTTCATGAATAATAAATCTGACCTCAGACACTTACTAGATATGTGACCCTGGACAACTCATTTAACTTTGCCTCAGTTTCCTTATCTGTAAAATGAGTTGGAGAAGGAGATGACAAACTATTCCAGTATCTGTGCCAAGAAAACCCTAAATGGGATCATGAAAAACAGACACAACCGAAATGACTGAACAACAACAAAAAGTTATTTAATGCACTAAGATTTTAAATTATAGACATGTTGCCAATCTTTATTGCTGGAGGAGCTAACATAACAAGATTTTTCCAACAATGAAATTACAAATCTAACCCCCCCCAACCCCAAATATTCAAAATGAAATATATAACACTCTTGCTCTCTCTTTCTACTACCACCACCCTAATATAGGCCCACATTACTTTCTATCTAAAACATTACAATAAAATCTTCACCAGTTTTCCCACTTCTGATCTATTCCCCCTGGAATTTTTTCTTTATACTATTGCTAGAATAATCTCCCTTATGTATCCATCTGGTCATGACACATCTCTGCTCAAAAATCTTCAATCAATCTCTTTTGTCTAGTGACTTTTGCCAAAGTCCTTCACAACATGGTTCTACCCAACCTTTTTAGACTTTTTTTCATATTATGCATAGTCTGTGCTCCAGAGATACTGGATAATCCTTCTATCCCCAAGTCTCCTGTGTGGATTCCTTCACCTCCCTTTGACTCATGTTCTTTCTTATGACTGAGATGTCCTTCCCCACCTTCCATTTTATCCATGCCTTAGTGCCCATCTCAAATGCTACCTTCTCAATCCTCCCTGTTAGTAATGAGCTCCCACCTTGGACCTCATGTAGCACTTTGGCTTTCATCTCTACCAATCAATTATGATGTAATATTGTATATTATGGCTACCCATATTCATGTCTTTTTTCCTCTCTAACCTGTAAGATCACTGAGGACAAGGATCATATTATATTTAAATTTTTGTCCTTCCCATTGCCTAGTACTATATTCTACACATGAGATACTTAATAAATGTCTGCTAAATATATTTGTAAGGAGATGCCCCATTCAGTTTTCAGCAAAGTTGAAGATCTTAAGAGCCAAAGACAGAGGAACTTTTCCATTGTAAATAAAACATGCCTCATTTTGTAGATCTTGGGCTCTGAGTAACTTGGGTACATATGAAAAGGTCAAGAAAAGGCAAGAAAATTCATCCAAGCCATAGGCTGCTTGAATGCCTTTGTGCCCAGCTGCTCATTTTTCCATAAGACTGAACAGGAATCTGGGAAATATAACTAGGTAACCAACATACATTATGGTGTTCCCTCACTGAGGCAACATAGCTTAGTCCCAGGAAGAAATGTTATTAAGAGAGACTGTACTTTATCCACCTCCTACCTGGGAAGAGCCAAGGAAAGCCCTGAGAGAGGCTTTCTCTCATACAAAGCAGATACAAGATAACCTTAGGTGGAAGGAGAGGCACTAGCAGCTAATGGGACCAGGAAAGACCTTGTACAAAAAGTGATGCCTGAACTAAATTCTCCACTTTAGGCCAGTCACTTTGGCAGCTATATGTAGGATGGATTGGGGTGGGGAAAGACTTGAGATAGGTAGACCAGTTAGAAGCCTATTATAATAACCAAGGCAAAAGGTGAGGAACGCAAATTATTAGAGTAGTATCTGGGAGTGGGGTGAAGGTAGGAATGACAACATTTGGCAGCTATTGAAGATGTGGGGTGAGTGAAGAGTTGAAGACGGCATTGAGGAGGTGCTGTATACTAAGATAAATCATCTTTCACAGTACTCAACTTTTTCCCCAACAGTTATCTCAGAAAAGGGAAGACTCAGAAAGCATTTAATTTTCAGCATATCAAGAAACTTTCTGGAGCCTGTACCACCTGCCTGTTTATTTTTTTAAAGGGAGAAGGAAAGGGAGAGAGAGAGAGAGAGAGAGAGAGAGAGAGAGAGAGAGAGAGAGAGAACAAAACTGGCTTAGGAAAGTGTAGGGTCCTGCCATCTGCCAATCTACAGTAATTCAGAGTATACACTATAGATTGTCTACCCCTTACCATCCCCCATTGCTCCAAACCAGCTCTACTCAGCTTCAAAGTATGAGTCTTGTCTGTCCACTGCTTACCACCTATCTCCCTCCTTTGATGTCAATGAAGGGTCATTTTTCTCTCTAGGGTTAGCCATAGAGTTAGTTATGCTCGACTCTTTAAAGCTGATATTTTTAATTTTCCTAGAAAAGTTCCTCCATGCTGATAACTCTTGGACACATGACCTTCCCTAGTGGGAACAGAATGAAAGGTAGAAGATCCATCAGGAAGTTAATGTGATATTTCAGATGGAAAATAGTAAAGGCCTGTCTGATCGTGGTGGCAGTGGAAATAAAAATCAGTAGTGTTATAACATTTGCCCTGAAAAAAAAAGGTGTGCATGTGTATGTTGGGGAGGGGGTAGTTGGCTTTGGATCTTTGATTTTATTAATGTAAGGAAATTCTAGCATGGAAACTCCCATCATCAATGAAAATCAACATAATTCCAGTGATTATATTATAAAATGTTAAGTTCCTATAGAAATCAATTATGAGAAGCTCTTTGGGGACAGACAACAAGTATTTATTGAGCAGTTACTACATGTCAGGCACTGTGCTAGGCACTGGAAATTCAGAACGGGGTGAAAATGGTCCTTATTTAGCTCATATTCTTTTTTTCTTTTTTGCAAGACAATCAGTGTTAAGTGACTTGCCCAGGGTGACACAGCTAGTAAGTGTCAAGAGTCTAAAGCTGGATTTGAATTCAGGTCCTCCTGACTCCAAAGCTAATGCTTTATCTACTGTAGCACCTAGCTATCCCATTTTGCTCATGTTCTAATGAGGAAGACAACAGTTAAATATAAATAAATAAATAAATATATACAAGATATGTAAAGAATAAGTAGAAGACAGTGTAAGAGTGGAAGACCCTAGTCCTGGGGGTGAGGGAAACCAGAAAAGGCTTCCAACTGAGGGTAGGATTCCTTAACCATGTAGCCTCCTTAGCCAGGGGGACTACAATCAAATATATACTTTAGAAAAATTACGTTGGAAACTGAGGAAAGGACAGATTGGAATGGAGTGGACTACAGAAAGGTAGATTACTTAAGATAGCCATTATGTAGTCCAAGGCAGAATTGATGAGTACTCGAACTAGAGATGTGGCTATGTGAGTGAAGAGAAGTGTTGCAAAGGCAGAAATGACAAGATTTGGCAGTAGATTGGAAATGTGAAGTGAGTGAGAGTGAAGAGCAGAGGATGATATTGAGTTTGTGAGCCTGTATGACTGGGAGCATGGTAGTCCTTGTGATGGTAATAGGGAAGTTCAGAAGAAGGGATGGTTTGAGGAGGAAAGATAAAATTCTGTTTGAGATGCCTAAGGGGCATACAGTTTGATACAGACAATGGCAGAACTCAGCAGAGAGGTTGATCTAGAGTCACAGGTTTCCAAAGCGGGTAATACCACCCCTTGGGGGGGGGGGGGAGTTGGAGCTGGAGCTGGAATGATCCAGGGGGACAGTAGTAGGTTCAGGTGCAATTTGAGGGCATTGAATAAAAATAACGGGGTGGTGGAAGCATAAGGAAAGAAGACAAGAAAATTTTGAAAAACCATTTGTACATGTTTCATCTGTTGTGTAACAGAGTTAAAGTCATAGTGATTACATTATTTTCCAAATAAACAAATAAAATGCAAGTTATAACTGATCAGCGGTCAAATCTGCTGACGGGTCTTAACAAGTAAGTGTTGGCAGTCTGCCTTGCATTGTCTGGAAGTACAGCATACATCAGCAGGAATATGTGCCTGTAATGACTTGTTTACAATAAGATAATGTACTGTTACATGACACAATATTGCATCACCAAAGTTTCAATGCAGGAAAAAACCCTACAAATTTATAATAAATTACTAAATTTAAGATTTTAAATTTAGTATTTTATATTTTTTGAAATGATGCAAATTTTTTTTAAAAAAGCATTAAAATGTTAAATAAAGTAGATTTCCAAGTGGATGCTGAGTAATTTTTTTAAAGGGGGTGGTAGACCAAATAAGTTTGGGAACTTGTGGTCTAGATATACAGATTGAGGAAGAGTCTACATAAAGATAATCATTGCATCTATGGGAAGTGCTGAAGTCACCAGGACAGAGACTTGGAGGACACCCATGATTTATGAGTATGTTTTAGATAAAGAACCAGCAAAGTAACTGATCTGGAGCATTCAGATACATAGGAGAAAAACCAGAAGAGATTATTATCAGGAAAACCTAAAGAGAAAAAAGTATTCAAGAGAGGAAAGTGATCAACAGTGTCAAATGATGCAATGACAAGTGAGTTCCAGAGCTTTGGAGGAGTGTGTGTGTGTGTGTGTGTGTGTGTGTGTGTGTGTGTGTGTGTGTGTTAGATTGCAGCTGGTCATTTTAAGTAGAAAACTATTGGGAGGGACAATGTTCCTTGATTAAGAATAGAGTAGAAAGTTGCATTTCTTCAACTGAAGGAAAAGCTAATCACGGGAGCTTTTATATTTTCAAGCTAAGGGGCCTCAAAATTAGTTTATTTACCAAGGGCAGTGGGACATCTATGAATTGTCATGACATAAACCATCTACATACTGTGTCCTTGTTATTTGTGAGTATGTGACACAGTAAAGAGAGAAATTGTATTCAGATATGAGTTCAAATCCTTTCTTAACTCTGTGGTCTTAAGCTTTAAGTTCCTTATTTTAAATCAAGTCAGCAAGCATTTATTAAGTGCCTACTTTGTGTCAGGCACTGTGTTAAGCCCTGGGGATAGAAAAAGAATCTATATTACTTGAGCAATAGCCTAGTTAAGTCTGGTGAAACTAGCAGAACTATTAGCAACTTATGAAAAATGTTCCAAATCAACAAAATAAATAACCAAAATAACTAAGATTCTTCCTCATCCCAATCAGGAGATTGGCAGAAATGACCAAAAAATGAAAATGACAATTGTTGGCAAGACACATTGGAGGACAGGCACATTAATGCACTGCTGATGGAACTGTGAAGTCATTCAGCCATTCTAGGAAGCAATTTTGAACCATTTCCCAAAAGTCACTACTAGGCCCATACCCCAAAGAGATCAGAAAAGTTGTTAATCAGAAGGTTAGTTAACAAGTTGTTGACTTTTTCAGCTATTGTCACTCAAGAAGCAGTCTCCTAAAGTGTTATACTCTGTGTTATGGCAGAAGCAGTATGATCCATATGGGGAAAGGTGAAAGGAGGGAGAAGGAAGGAGCTTTAGTCACACCCCCCTAAAGTCCCAAATTTTTGAAGTATTAAATAAAGACTTTGAATAGGCAGAAGTGGGTTGGGGCAACATTACAAGAATAGGGAAAAGTGTAAACAAAGGCTCTGAGGCAAGACTATGGGTGTGTTTTCAGGGGTTGCATGTAAAGAGGGGAATAGAGTAAGTAAACTCTAGAAAGTCAGGGTAGTGCCAATTTGTAGAGGACCTTGGACTTGCCTTGGGAAGCCAAATGAAGTCTGGATTTCCCTTTTAGTGTTTAGTACCCAAAGAGCTTAAGTCAAGTCACTCAGGCATTTCTTCTATGATTGAGTCCCCTCTTAGATCAGTTTCCTATATGGTCGATTCTGTATTCAGTATTTGTCAATACTACTACTGCTTTGGTGGGAATCAGCCCCCTGATATGCCCTCATGAATTCATAAATGCTGCCCCCAGAGCTTTAGCAGCCCAGAGGGCTCCCCTTTCTGACCCCCCACCTTCCCCTCTACCCTGCTTCTGATCAATGCCTGTTTGTTTGAGACCTGGCATCTTGCTTTATCCCATCCAAGCAGATTGCTTTCATGTTAAGTGGGTTGTTATTAACTTTGTGATCAGCTTACACTAGCTTTATCTAGGCAAATCACCTAAATTAAGGGGGAAAGGTCAGTTTCTGAACCTTCTTTCAAGCCCTAGAAGGAAAAAATGGCCTAGCCACTAAATTCACTGAGGAACCCAGAAAACCTAAGAGTAGACAGAAGTATTCTTGGGGGAATTAACCTCTGTAAATATTTATATATTCCTTGCCAGAACTTAACATAGAAGTTATAAGGAAACATAAGCATGGCGTAAGCGTATCTGGAGGAGGAAAAACACGAGAGTTAAATTCCTCCTTTTCCTCCTGCCGGCCCCAATCCTCATGAAACAACAAAAATGCCAGTGTCCAACTCTAAAAGAAACAGCTGTTCTTAACATAGAAAGTTGTCTTTGTTCAACACTGAGAGGGTCAAAATAGAAGCAAATTCACGAGCAAACAGAAACTTCCATGAAGTTTCTGAAGATAGATGGGAAGTCCCAGGTGCAGGTACCATCAGTGATGTCATCACAGCATCTGTGTCATGGGAAATGGAAAGTCTGAAAAGCCAGGCATCAAGAAAGCTTCCTTCACCTGGCTTTGTCCAGATACAAGTTTGTTGCCCAATCCCATGTGCAGGCCACATTCCAGTTCGAGAGCTCAGATTTCCATCGCTCTGAAAGATTTTTGGTCCCCAATACAGGAAAGGTGGTTAGAAGTCTGCTTTACTGGAACACTGACAGTCTGTTAGAGTGAAGTAAAGTGGGAAAAGGCCCAGATCAAGGATTTGGGCCATGTGTTCCATTTTTGGAGTGTAGGTCAGGTACGTGGTGGTTAGAGCAGCAGGGTGGAGTGTCTCTTTCACAAAGTATTGCTTCAGACTCTATACTGAAGAGCTTCCTGCTCTGTGAATTCCAGAGAATTCCCTTGGGTCAGTTTCCTTCTCTGTGGAGTGAGCAGATTGTGCTGAATATGATCAATGAGATCACTTCCTGATTCTGTGATCCTCTTAGGGGATTCTAGAGAGAGGGGGATCTATGTGGAGAAAAAGAGTGATTTTATTCAAGAGCAAAGTATAAGAAATGAACAACGGTGTCCTCGGATACAAGAAGAAAGTGAAGGAGGTCTAAAACAGTGTGGACCCTCTGAGGAAAACTGATGGCAGGACATGGACAGGAGTCAGGAAGAGCGGGCAAACGTGAACCATGCTGTTAGGGTTAATACTCATATCAGTGACATCACTGAGACATTTGAATGTTTGGGGTAAGATGTGTCTACTATACTAATTGCCTGTTTTCTCACTTTCCACTCATATCTCACTGCCTTGCAATCAGACTTCCCGCCTCATTACTCAACTAGAACTGCCTCCCCCAAGGTTACCAATTTGTTAATTACCACATCCAATGGCCTTTTCTCTTTCTGGTCCTCTCTAAAGCAGTTGGCACTGTTGTCTATGTTCCCCTCCTAGACTGGGAGCCCTTCCCCTTTTTTTCATGGACCTCTTTGGCTGTCTGGTGAAGCCTATTAACCCCTTCTTATAATAATGTTTCTAAGTGAATAAAATACATAGGATTAGAAAGGAAACAAATTATGTTGAAATAGTTATTTTAAAAAACATTTTTAAGCTCACACATTTCAGGTTAAGAACCTGTTTAGCTACTCCTTGAGTTTTCATCATATTGTTCTCTCTTGATTCTTTGTTCTTCTCCCACCTGTGCTTTCTCTCAGTCTCTTTTGCTAGATGATCCTACTTCCTGCTCAAGGTACCACAGGACCACTAGGCCTTCTTTTCTCATTCAAGTGTCTTGCTTGGTGACCTCCTCAGCTCCCAAAGGTCCATCTGTTATCTCTGTGCTCAAGATTTCCAGATCTATATTGGTCCTAACCTCATGAACCTTAGTACCATACCACCAGCTGCCTTTTGGCCATCTGCAGCAATATGACCTATAAGCATATTAAATTTACCATGTTCCAAACAAAATTCTTTATCTTTCACCTCAAACCACCTTCTTCCTGACTTTCCTTTTTTTTTGGAGGGCAATTGGGGTTAAGTGACTTGCCCAAGGTAACATGGCTAGTTTTTGTGTTAAGTGTCTGAGGCCAGATCTGAACTCAGGTCCTCCTGAGTCCAGGGCCGGTATGCTATTCACTGTGCCACCTAGCCACCCCCTGACTTTACTATTTCTGTAGATGCCCCGCATCCTTCTAATTATCTAGGTTCTCAACTTTGGAATCATCCTCAGCTTTTCACTCTACTTCTTATATTCAATCAGCTGCCAAATCTTGTTGATTCTACTTCCACACCTTTCAAATCTGTTCCTTTTACTCTACTCATATAAGCATCACCCTTTTAAAGGTTTTATCATCTCTCAAATGAACTATTGCAACAGCCTCCAAATAGTCTCTCTGGTTTCAGTTTTCCCACTCTCCAATCATCTTCCACACAGCCGCTGAGTTGACATTCCATTTTCAATAAACATTAAGGCCTTATGCAAAGTGCAGAATAGGCCTGACCATTTGAATCCTCCACTCAAAAACATATCCTGATCTTCCTGACCTTTCCTCAAATTACTTTGTGGCCCTTCTGTATATACTCCATATTTACATCTTCTGTGTATGTTTTGTTTTCCCTCATTTGAATATAAACTCCTTGAGGGCAGGGATTGCTTTATTTTTCTCTATCTATACCCTAATGCAATTCCTAGCAAATAGTAGACATTTGATAGTGAACTTGTTGAATGAACGAATAAAAATTTACAAAAACTAAGCATCTGAAATGTTTCAGCAAAGTGTTGGACTGAGGCTCCCCTTCCCCATCCCACCCCAACTCTTAGATTCTATGGGGACCATCACCTATGGTGAGGCTGAGATTTTGTCCCAATGAACTTTTTGAAAAGAACAAATCACAGTCAAGTCCTAAAGCTTTTTAATGGATCCAAGCTCTCATAATTATCCTGTATGATCTAGGCAGAGTTCTTCATGGCTCTGAGCTGTATTTTCTTTATTGTTAAATGAGGTTGAAGTCAATGGTCACTAAGGACCCTTCCAGCTCTAAAGTCATCATTGTGATATTCTATAGATTCTTAGGCTCTAACTCCTCCTGTGCAGGGTGGGATGAGATTGTCAGTCTTTTACTATCTAAGAAGCTGAGAAGAAAAAGAAAAAAGGGGAGAAAAACACCCAGTGATTTAATTATTAGTTCTTTTCAGGCTCGTGTGTGTGTATGTGTAAAGCAATGAAAATTATTATTATGATAGCTGACATTTTCATAGTGCTTCAAGTTTTATAGAATATTTTTAGACTGCTAAGTGGCACAGTGGATATAGTACTGGATTTGGAGTCATAAAGAGCCAAGTTCAGGGGTGGCTGGGTAGCCCAGTGAATAGAGCACCAGCCCTAGAGTCAGGAGGACCTGAGTTCAAATCCAGCCTCAAACACTTGACACACTTACTTGCCATGTGACTTCGAGCAAGTTACTTAACCCCAGTTGCCCTCCAAAAAGAAAAAAAAGAACCATGTTCAAATCTGGCCTAGCTGTGTGACCCTGTTCAAATCCCTTACCTTCTCTGTTTTAGAGAGAATCATGGAACCTACCTCATAGGGTTGTTTAGAAGATCAAATAAGATAATGGATATAGAGCACTTATAAATGCTAACTATATTGCCATTATTATTTTACATACATTATATCATTTGATTCTCACAACTTTGTGAAGTAGGTTTTAAAGGTATGTTATTGTCACCACTTTACAAATGAAGGAACCAAGACTCAGAGAGCTGAAGTAACTTACCCATGGTCAGCAATCTAATAAGTGTCTCAGGTAAGATTAGAACCCAGATCTCTACTCTACTATACTACCAATTATAAGACAATAAAGTGGTGGGTATATGCATGTACACACACATGCTTCTATATAGTCGTGTACATACATATACATGTATTCTATGTACACATAGATATCTACTGTATATGTATATATAGACATGTCTGTATCAACATACACAACATGATTTCACTGATGGGAGAAACGCCTAATGTGGAAATTCACTCCAGCAATGAAGATTAATAGCTAGTCTGTTTACAGTCTAAAGTTATCTATTGAACCAAGAACCAAATGACTTGCCCAGGGTAACAGTCATTATGTGTCAAAGGCTCATCTTGAATCTAGGTATTCCTGATTCCAAGGATGCTTTCCAATCAACCTCATTGCTAATCCAACACCTGATATTAACACTGCTATGTTTTGTTTAGTTGTTTTTCAGTCTTGTTCAACTTCTTGTGGCCCCATTTGGTGTTTTTGTTTTTTTTTTTTTTGGAGGGCAATTGGGGTTAAGTAACTTGCCCAAGGTCACACGGCTAGGTATTGTTTGTGTGTGCGTTAAGTGTCTGAGGTCGGATCCAAACTCAGGTTCTTCTAACTCCAGGGCCGACGCTCTACTCACTGTGCCACCTAGCCGCCCCTATTTGGTGTTTTCTTAACAAAGATACTGAAGAGACTTGCCATTTCCTTTTCCAACTCATTTTAAAGATGAGTAAGCTGAGGCAGACAGGGTTAAGTGACTTGCCCAGGGTCACTAAGTGTCTGAGGCCAGATTTTAACTCAGGTCTTTCTGGCTTCAGGCCTGGCACTCTATCCATTGTATCGCCTAGCTGCCAACACTGCTATGCAGCCATAATTAGTAAGGGTAAGACTGATTCAGATTAGCATTCAGAAAAGAGGGAGAGGAGAAAAGTCTCCACAAAGGTAACATTTTTTCCTTTTCTTTTTATCCTCAGTATTTAGGACAGTGCTTGACAAATAATAAGCATTTAATAAATCCTTACTCTTACTGACTTGAAAACAGGGAAACTTTTTTAAAACCTTTAGTCAGGTCCTCAAACCCTATGAAAATAATTTAGAATGAATAAAGCAGCAGATTAGGACTTTTAGCCAACATGGTTGCATAAATGGAGACAAACAACCCAACTTCCACATACTTACCCTTGCAGAAACCTACAAATTGAAGCAGACTGAAAAATAATCAAGAAATCCAATGAGAAACTGCAGTGACTTCATCCACCCCAGAAATGCACAAAAAGCCAGCCAGAATTTCACAGGCAATAGGAAAGGGGTCTGCCAACAAAGACAGGCCAGGCAAATAGGATAGTAGCCTCTCAGCACAACCAGAGACAGGTCAGACATAAATGTAGCCTGTGAAGTTCTATATTCAGAGGGAAAGCAAGAGCAGAGGACTCTCCAAAGAAAGTCCCAGAGTGTTTGGAAACCCACAGTAGTGACCTTGGAAGTGACTGGGGGTGCAGTGAAGAGACCAGTCTGGTGTGTTCAGGCCTGGTCATCCTGACTATCATCCTACCGCAGATATTTCTAATATAATTTCCTTTTAGAAATTATTATGACATCTTTAACAGGATGGTAACATAAACTTCACTTTTTAAAAAAGCTATAATAGTCCCAAGAACTCGAAGGAACTTTTAAGTAGTTGTGGTAATATTAAATTGTAACCATACCCTGAGTTCCAACTAAGAAGAATTCCTTCACACTATTCTGGTCATATCATGTGTGTTGTTAAGCGGCAGGGCAGAAGGGAAGCTATTTTTGTTAAACTTTCTTTTGCAAAAAAGAAAATATAATTTTCCAATGTCCCTATCACACTGTCCAGAAAAGCCACTGGGGGCTGTGAAGAGACAGCTTCTGACCCTCAAAGAGACCAAGTCAGCACAAGAACCCAAGTAACCCTGGGCAAAAAACCAAATGGCCCCTACCACCTCACCCAAACATGTAGCATGGGGCAGAGCCTGGCCCAGGAGCAAAACCCCAATTTAAGCAGTCAATAAACATTAAGCACCTACTACATGCTAGGCACAGTGCTAAGTGCTGGGGATATAAAAAGAGGCAAGAGGCGATTTCTATCCTTTCAATCTAATGAGGGAGATAACTTGCAAACATATATACAGAGCAAACTATATACAAGATGAAGAGGAAGTAATTAACAGAAGAAAGACACTAGAATTAAGAGAATTGGTTCACATAGTTCAATAAAAGAAGGGATTTTAGTTGGGACTTTAGTTGAGAAGTCAGTAAGTGGAGTGGAGGAAGGGGTTGCTTTCCAGGCATAAGGAATACCCCCGAGCTTAGAGGTAGAGTGTCTTGTTTATAGAACAGCCAGGAGGCTGATGTCACTGGATCAAAGAATATTTGTCACAGACTAAGATGTAAGAAGACTGGAAAGGTAGAGGGGGTTAGGTTATGAAGGGCTCTGAATGCCAAACGGCATTTTGTATTTGATCCTGGAAGCAATAGGGAGCCACTAGAGTTGGAGGCAGGGGAGTGACATGGTTGAATCTCTGCTTTAGGAAAATAACTTCATGGCTGAATGGAGGATGGATTGCAGTAAGGAGAGACTTGAGGCAGGCAGACCCATCGGCATGCTATTGCAATAGTCCAGGTGTGGACTACTGATGAGGTGAAGAGGGCCTATACTAGCCTGCTGGCAGTATCAGAGGAAAGAAGAAAGCATATTCAAGAGATGTTGAAAAAGTAAAATCAACAGGTCTTGGCTACAGATTAGATATAGGAAGTGAGATAGGGAGGAGTCCAGGAAGACTCCTGGGTTGCAAGCCTAAGGGACTGGGAGCATGGTTTTGCCCTCTATGTTAACAGGGAAAGAAAGAGGAAGGGGGGAGGGTTTAAGGGGAAAGATAATGAGTTCTATTTTGGACATAGTGAGTTTAAGATGTGTTCTGGATATCTAGTTTGAGATTTTTGGATGGTAGCTGGAGATGTGAGAGTGGAGAATTTTGCACAAGATGGGTAGATTTGAGAATCATTAACATAGAGATGGCAGTTCAATCCATGAGAGCTGACGAGATCACCAGATGAAGTTGTATAGCTGGATAAGAGAAGAGGGATCAGGACAGAACCAAACTAAGAACTCAAACTAAGGCTGGAGTTGAGTAAAGCTAAGAAAAAGCATCCACTATGAAGAATTATTGTACATCTAGAGATATCCTAAAACCCAGACTAGAGAGGGTAATACTATAACTCTTCAAGAGACTCAAAGTAAAAGATGGATTTTCCACAAACTAAATAAATACCTAGAAGAAATGGAGCAAGAAGTAAAAAATGAACAACAACAACAACAACAACAAAAAACTATAGAGGAAAGAACTAGAAGAACGACAAAAAAAAATAACAGAAAATGTTAAACATTATCTAAGGGAATCCCTGAAAATTGAAACAGACTAAACAGAAATCCAGAGTTCATGAGACAGCAAGAAATATTAGAAGAAAATCAAATGATTGAAAAAAGAGGAAAAAAACATAAGAGAACTGATATCACTTATAAGTGACCTGCAACATAGGACAAGGAGGAATAACTTAAAAATCAGTAGATACACGGAAAACCACAACTTCTTTAAAAGTCTGCTCATTATATTTAAGAAAAACATGAATGAAAACTGCCCAGATATGTTAGAACCAGAAGGCAAGTGAAGATAGAATCCACGAATAACCTCCTAAAAGAAACCACAAAAGGAAAAGACCCAGGAACATCATAGCTAAAATCCAGAGCTTCCACATCCAAGAAAAAAATACCAGAAACTTTCAGAAAAAGAGTCCAAGTACTAAAGAAGTGCCATCAGGATCAGACAAGATGTGGCAAGTTCACAACTTCTCCTATAATGAGAGATTTTGGAATACAATACAGGCATATATATGCCTTGCAGATTAATGCTTGTGTTTTGTTTTGTTTTTTTTTACCACATTGAAGGTTTGTGGCAACCCTACGTCAAGGAAGTCTATCAGCGCCATTTTTTCAACAGCATGGGCTCACATCGTCTCTTTGCGTCACATTATAGCAATGTGTTCTCGCAATATTTCAAATTTTCATCATTATTACATCTGTTATAGTGAGCAGTAATCAATGATCTTTGTTACTATTATAATTGCCTCGGGGCACCACAAACCATGCCCAAAATGTTTGGATGTAGTCACTATAGTTTGTTTGTTTTGCTTGTCTATGCTAATTTTTACAAGGATATTTTCCTCTTTGTTTTTAATGGAAGGGGGTATTTGGAGGTAGTGAAAGGAAGGGTAAATGATAATGATGCCCTCAAAAAGGAAGACCAACAAAATAGATTGATTCATTAGTCATTAGTTAACTGGAATCAGGAAGACTTGAGTTCAAATTCAGGTCCAGACACTTACTAGCTATGTAATCCCAGGTAAATCACTGAAACCTATTTGTCTCAGTTGCATATCTGTACAATGAGCTGGAGAAGGAAATGGTAAACCACTCCAGTATTTTTGCCAAGAAAACTGAAAATGAAGTCACAGAGTTGGATACAACCAAAACAACTGGGCAACAAAAAAAAATGAAAACCAAATGAACAGTATCAAAAATGAAAAAGGTGAATCCACAGCCAATATAGAAGAAATAAAAGTAATTATTAGGAGCAATTTTGCCCAACTATATGCCAATAAAACTGACAATCTAAATTCAGTGGATGAATATTTATAGAATTATAAGCTGAGATTAATGAAATGGGAAATAAAAATTTAAATAACCCTATCTTAGAAAAAGAAATTGAACAAACCATAATTTATTCTTAAAGGGGGAAAAAAAGACCATATGGATTTTAAAGTGAATTGTACCAAACATTTAAAGAACAATTAATTTAAATACTACATCAGTTGTCTGAAGAAAAAATATAAAGGAGACCTTGCCAAATTCCTTCTACGACTTAAATATGGTCTTGATACTTAAACCAGGGAGAGTCAACACAGAAAAAGAAAACTATAGACCACTCTCCCTATTGAACGTTGATATAAAAATTTTAAACAAAAAATTATGAAGGAGGCAACATATTACAAAGATTATTCACTATTACTGGACTAGATTTATAACAGGAATGCATAGTTTACTGTTTAGTTCTTTCTCTCTCTCTCTCTCTCTCTCTCTCTCTCTCTCTCTCTCATTCTCTCTGTTTGGTTTTCCTCACCTAGGTTGTAAACTCCCTAAAGGCAGTGACCCCAGTGACTTTTTATCCCCCTGGTATCTAGCAGAATGTCCTATATAAATATTTTCTAGCTGATTGATTCCTGTATGAATAGATAAGAAAAGTGCCCCCAAAGGAAAGAAATTGACCACCTGTACAAATATCATTGAATTTGTTTTACTTCTGAGTTTAACGTATGTGATTATGATTCTGCTTCCTCTGACAGATTATAACAGCAGTGACTTAAAAACAGCCTGCAGAAAGCATGAGCTTTATGTGAGTTTCCAAGACCTGGGTTGGCAGGTGAGTTCTCTGGATATTGTAGTATGCACTAGGAAAAGATCCTTGGTCATGGACCTTCCTTCTGTGATACCCAAACCAGTTCACAAAGATTGATAGCTTTAGAATACAGATATATCCTTGAGAGAAAACCTACAATTTAGTACATAGTCTTATGAATTGTTATAGCCAAAACCTTCACCCCCCAGTGGCCAACTTTTTACTGCTAAACCTAACCTAACATAGAGAGGTTAGTTTTTGGATGACAGGCCTTTCCATTTGGTAGGACATGCACTTCACTGGCAAAGAATGCCACAGGATAAAGCAATGGGGTACTTTTGTGCACCAAAGTTAAATTTTTTTTTTCATTTTGAAAATTATAGAATATCTCTTGAAAAACTGAAAGCAGGGGTGTCATGCCAGTAATGGGAATTATTGATGTAAATAGTCTATGTTGAGTAGCCAGACAGCATGGATAAGCTGTCCAAATGTTATTTTGTCATAAACTCCAGGACTAGTGCTACTTTCTGGGATATAAAGGAAGAGAACTATAATTCCTCATTTAAAAACAAGGTTTTGTAGAAAAAAACCTAGGACAATAGGGTCATAGAAGGAAGACTGAGTTTTGGAGAACACATTTACATTGGAGATGGCAAGATAGTAGTCATTTTAAATAAACAAAATTGAAACCTTAATAAGTTCGAATTTAATTTCTATAGTAGACTGGGCCTAAACCACTGCTATTGTTTTATTCCAAAGGACTGGATAATTGCACCAAAAGGATATGCAGCCAATTACTGTGATGGAGAATGTTCCTTCCCTCTCAATGCACACATGAATGCAACAAACCATGCAATTGTACAGACTCTAGTGAGTACACAGATTTGATTTTCTAACTGGATTATGTCAGATAAGTGTAGTTTATGACCTTTCTTTTCTTTTTTAATAGGTTCACCTGATGAATCCTGATTATGTTCCTAAACCATGTTGTGCGCCTACAAAGCTAAATGCTATTTCAGTGCTTTACTTTGATGACAACTCCAATGTCATCTTGAAAAAATACAGAAATATGGTGGTGAGAGCTTGTGGATGTCATTGACCTCAACGTCAAAATCTCACTTGGTAAAAACCCTATGAAATTCCATCCTGGATTCGTAGGTGACATCTGCTGTGAGAAAAGCTACAGAGGCAGGGCTGAATTTGAGTAGATTGTCAAACAATTACATGTTGGTGCCTTATGGAAAAAAAGAAGAATTAAAGGACTTTTTATTGATAAATTGCTCACTGGATAATGTGAGTCGGTGCTGGTTTGTAGGAAGTATGGGTGTAGCAAGATGGTAATGAGGGTTTGTTAACTTGCAGAAATGTTTGAAGGATTTTCCCAAAGAAAAGTCTGCCAAAATTAGTTTGTATTAGCTTGGATCAAGCTATTCATGGTGTTAATGCCTGAGAGTGAAGAGTAAAACGTAGAGGAATAAAGCTATTGTTGGCTTTGTGTGAATGTGAATATCAGTCTGTCAAAGGTAAATGTTACAAGTAAATAAGCTGGGGGATAAATTTTACAGGCAAATCATTGGTCTTAGGGTTCATTCATGA
This sequence comes from Gymnobelideus leadbeateri, assembly GCA_011680675.1. NCBI lineage: Eukaryota > Metazoa > Chordata > Mammalia > Diprotodontia > Petauridae > Gymnobelideus > Gymnobelideus leadbeateri. Next base: position 115,740 of record WOXC01007967.1, read on the forward strand.
CAAAAATTTTTAGACTAATACCCCTAGGCATATTCCAGGGGTTCAGTAAGTGCCTTGTTTAGAAAATAATTACTATGTATGTGTGTTGGAGCTTTGCTGGTGTGAGAATACACTTAGTTCAGTCAAAGAAAAAAATTTTTTCCCATGCCTCAATCCTCCTACTAGGTTTCTTTCCCCTTAGGTCTGAGCATACACTGAATTTATATATGTAAGTACTAAGCACTTGGCCCATCTTCCTTTGAGGTGAATCTGGACTGGAGGAATGTACTTTTAATAGTCATCTTCCTGACAGACTGTGTAACTCGTGAAAAGTGTCATACCCCACCTTTAAGTAGATCCTGTTTGAAAATTACAGCAGATAATGGAAGACTGAATCTAACAATCCATCTGTGTCGGTGAAGTAGGTTTGGGTTTTTTTTTCCTCTCATTACAGAGCATACATTATCCCAGAATCAAAAAAAAATTTTAAAAGGCGAAAGTGAAAATTTGTACAGAAATGAGCAGAAAGTACCCTCACACTTTATGAAGTGGGTTGGGTGATTACACTGTTTAAGAAAAGGAACCACAGTCTCAGGTAGAGGTGGTCAAGCTCAGTTTAAATCTTGAGATTATTTTTTAAAAATCTGTTTTGGGGCAACCATGTAATAAGAAATCTGTTTCATGCTAAACTGGTTAAACAATACATTTATGATCTATAACTATTTGCACTTACAGTTTTTTTGTAAATATAAACTATAATTTATTGCCATTATTTTATATCCATTTTTGCTGTATCATTTAAAGAAAGACTAGACTTTTTTTAAAAAAGAGTTTATTTAGAAAGTTTCAATGTAAACAAATTGTACCACTTTGATTTTTTTTTTTAATACAAGATATTCATGATGCAAAGCTCCAGCCATTCATGAGGATTGTGCTTCTCTAGACAGTTTTAAAAAACCATTTGTGAACCAACCATGTGTGTTTAATAAAGACTTCCTTAGGCAGAGATGGGTAAGATGGTCTAGTTAATTCTCTGCTTTAAAATACCAGGAAAAAATGTGTACATATGTATGTGTATACATATATACATCCATATGTATAAGTAAATATATATAATTATAATGGGTAAGACTTCTTACCACCTGTTACCTTGTGCTAAAGGAGATGTCTTGAGTTGGAACAAAGAAAGGAAAAAACTGGGAAATGGGAGGAGAGTCAGGATGACAGGGAAGAAGAATTTTTAGAAAAGGACTGGAAACAAGGTGGGTAATCAAGATGTAATGAATTTCATGGTGAATAACACAAGAGAAACAACTTCAATGAATTTAGCTATGGAGCTACTTATTTCCAAAACGATTTATACACATACCACCAATTCTTTGGTTCTGGTCACAAGGGGTTTGGGGAAAGGATAGAGAAAAGCACACTCGAACACCAGAGAATCATCTTTCAAGGCAGTACAAAGCATTTTCCATTTAAATTTCTTAAGGAATCACTTACATTTTTAGGAAATTTTTGGAGAGGTTACAGTAAGAGCCATAACTAGTAATTTTTGGCTCACAGGGCAAGAAGCACAAAATATGTGTTTAGGACAAAGTATAAAATGAGCCCTCAAATCAATTTTGTGAATTCACAGTGTGAAAAATAATACACATAATTAAATGAATTTAATGGAGCAGGAGAAAGCAATTATTACAGCAGCATCTAACTTAAGTAGATGTGTTAAATTTTTATGCCCTTTAAATTTCAGTGCCCTGTGACAAAGCCCTACTCAGCTTATCCTAGTTACAGTTCTGCATTTAGAACACTGCAAAAGTATTTCATGTCCTTAGGACTGCACCTAGTTGAATTATCAAACAAAAGGCCACCCTACTTCTTACTTTTTTTTTCAGGTGAAAAGTATAATCTGAATCTCCATTAAGGAATTAAAAAATTTATTAACAGAATATACTCAGGGCTACTTTCAAAGTTTCCTAAAATAGCCCTTTTCTAAGTTTGAGAAGAGCTTTGCAGATACTTTTTAAAAGGCTCTTTGATACCTCTCCTACTCTTCTATGAGTAGAATAATCAAACTTTAAAGTTTGAGAATACTCCAGCTTCAAGTAAAAAGAAATGAAGCAGTGTTATTTTTGCCCCATTAGGAACAAGAGAATCTCAAGTAACAATTCACCTGACATGTAGAGAGACACAAACACACATACAATTATGGCATCACGTAATCTTACTTAGGCACAGGTTAAAAGTACCATCACTTTCATTTTGGCTAACCTCCCATGATGAAATAGGAACAGAAATGAGAATCCCATGGTAGTGGTGTTTCAGGAGTTTGATCTTTGAACTCTTCTTCAAACAAGTCACCAAAAGTCTTATTAATAAGTGGTGAGTTTTACTTTAAAAGGCAACAACAGGAGTTCTACAGGTTCCCACCTTTCTAAGCAACTGTGGGCAATTCAAAAACTGTACTTTGGCAGCTGCCTTTGACCAGTATCATCCTACTGCCAAAAATAGTCTGCCAATTACCTTAATTTGATTTTCCTCACCTCTATTTATGTCTTAAAGGAAACCATTTGAATTTCATCAAAGGAAGGTCAAAGGGCAGTTACTGCAGTTACTGCTCTACTGCCGCTGAAAATATTCAGTTTGCACAGTGACTTGTTAGATATTTATCCAGACAAACTTCATAAAGAATCAGTACAGTGTGTTGGCTTAAAAAACACACGCACACACAGAAGATATCACAAATTTAGTACATTCAGTTTTCCAAATAACCACCATTTGAGACTTGGTAACATTAGCATGGATTAACTCCTACAAGTTGGACATAGGAGAACATTCAGGGAAATGACTCCCAAGTGAGATTCTACAATTCATCTTTTGCCTGTCGCAAAACAAAGTTGTGTAATGTTTCAAGGTCCCTAGCTCCATTGTGTTCAGTGATTTTTTCTCCTGCACGGAAGAACAGCAATGTCGGGTAGCCTCGTACCTTTAAAGATGCAAAACAGAGAAACACACGTTTTAAAACAAGCATTTTCAAAAAATAAAGTATTTCAATCATACACAAATCATTTCTTAAACTAGCCAATTAGATCCAAATTAGATGAGTCTTCTTGGACTTGACATTATTATGGTCAAAATCTAAAGAAGTTAAGTTCTTTAACTTTTAAAATAAAGCAAATCTTACCAGACATTTTAAAAAAAGCAGAGGGGAGGAAATGATTACTCACTATTGAAAATTTAAAGGAACATTAAAAGAGAAGATAGTAACTCGTCCTAAAGAATACAACTTTAATGTCTACAACCCATCACTTATTCTTTAGTCATATCTAATGAGTTCTGTTGTACAGTTATTTGCTAATGTCCATCAATCAGAAAATGGAAAAATTATAATTAAGACACTTTTATTTGCAACATTTTTTTTAAAAACTGCTAACAGAGATTTTTCTTACATCCAAAGTATGTTAAAAGAAATCAGAATCTATTAACTTGTAAGGCATAAACATATATTATTGGATGTTCTAATAATCTCAGATTTGGAAGGGACCCCAGGGGCCACCAAACTCAACTCAACCCTGATCAGGACCCCACTCTCACAACACATTCAATAAAGTGGCCATCTAGCTTTTTCAGTGAGGGGAATCCATTACCTTACTACGCAACCATTCTTCTCTTGGATAGCTTAACTGTTTCTCCTTATAAAACATGGAAATCTGCCTTTCTACAGCTTCTATCCATTGGTTCTCATTTGGCCCTCTGGGGCCAAGTAGAACAAGCTTAATCCTTCTTCCAGTCAAGCCCCTTCAAAAAAAATTGAAGACAAATATCACGTTCACACTAAATCTTCCCCCTAACTGGGTAACAGTCCTTCCATAAACCAGAGGCCCACAGTTAAATAAATAATCCCTTACACTGGGCTTAGATTTACTGATGGACCTGTTGTCTTATTAGCTGGTAACAGTCTTTAAGAATAAGCTATCAGGGGCGGCTAGGTGGCGCAGTGAATAGAGCGCCGGCCCTGGAATCAGAAGGACCTGAGTTCGGAGCCGGCCTCAGACACTTAATCTGCACAAACAAAAACCTAGCCGTGTAACCTTGGGCAAGTTACTTAACCCCAATTGCCCTAAAGGGGCGGCTAGGTGGCGCAGTGAGTAAGAGCGCCGCCTCGGAGTTGGGATGACCCGAGATCAGATCCGGCCTCAGAAAATGAGCACCCACACACAAATAATGACTAGCCGTGTAACCTTGAGCAAGTTACTTAACCCCAATTGCTTTAAAAAAAAAAAAAAAAAAGAATAAGCTATCAAAGTGGCATGATTTTGTACAAGTAAGTATTCATTTACCTAAAGGTACATACTATAAATTCTGAATGATCTGAGAACTAATCAAAGCTATAATCTTGATGAAATCTAGCAGAAAAAAAAATAAGGAATTGATGAAACATACAATATAGTCCCATAGGTGGCACCACAATCTAACATCTCTCATACTATTGGTAACAATTAAAATAATCTAGGACTCCACTGACAATTCTTAGACACACTCTTCTTAATACTATTAAAAAACACCAATCAAGAATTTTCTCCCCCCCCCTCTTTTTTTAATGGAGGCAAAGCTATATGCAATGGCTAAATGCAATGCAAAGCTGTATGCAACACCTTTTGAAAAAGGAAGCTTTTCTTCAACAACATTAGAGAAAGAGAAATAGTGTATCTGCAGTGTTCTCGGCCCAGGATTTCCTACTTTAACAAGGGAAGTGAGTAAACTGAGGATGAAATCATCTGGCTTTTTTCAAATTAAGACACTGATGTCTAGATTTATCCGAAAACTTTATACTACTTACACTTACCGAATATTTGCTGCAAATAGCTCGTTCAACAGTACAATCTACTTTTGCTATCTTGACCCCTGTCAAGCCAGGGAATTCCTTTTTGGAAAGGCTGTCCCATGTAGGAGCCAGATTCTTACAGTGACCACACCTAGGAATAGAATAAATATCTATTTTAGACATTCTGGATTCAAGAGTCACTTGAAATTCATTTTTCTGCCCATCCAATTAATTTCTTTTGTATAGCATTATCAACTTGGACTAAGAAAACTGCAAATCTTTAAATTCTCCCTAGGGCTACACCCGTACTTTCCTCATCATTTCCTTCCCTTTGCTCTTCTCTCTCTCCTTTAGAAAAAATAATTTAAATAAAAATCTCCTGAGAGCTTCAAGAAATTCTCAACACAGGAATTCCAAAGATGAACTTCATTCAATGAAGATTACATCCTGTGCTGATTTTTATTTTGTCAATCAAAATTATCTTAAAGCTGGAAATGGTACTTGATAATACTATGATTTTTTTCACCAAATTTTTTTTGGTTTGGCTTTGTAATGTCATTGATATAGGTAATTTCTAGTGAGGAAACTCCACCAACACAGATCAGCAACTGTTCTGCAGCTTACAGTCTTAGAGATTGGTCTGAGGGCACTGACAGGTTAAGAGATTTGCTCAGGGTCATACAGCTAGCAAATATCAGAGGTGGTGCTTGAAGTCAAGGCTTCCTGCCTCTGAGGCTAGTTCTATGTATTACATCAAGCTGCGTCTCAAAACTAAAAGTATAAACACAAAATGTACTCAATTACATAAGAAAGATCCTCCTCTCCTCCCTTCTCCCACTTTTGCTATTTTCTCTATCAGCTAACTGCCCCTTAAACATATCAGATGTATAAGATTATAACATTCCCTTACTTGCAGTAGTATAAGCAGATCCTAAACACATCAAGATCAAAGTTCCCTATAAACTGCAACACACGGGACAAAATTTACCCATGTGATTCTAACATGCTGAAAAATGAGTTGCAAAAAATATGTTCAAGTATTCTAGCACTTAATTCCTAATGAAATTCCTTTATAGCTGCTTACCATGGAGCATAAAACTTGACAAATGTTATTCCTTCAGCAATCGTGTCATCAAAGTCCTTTTCAGAGAGAGAAAGCACAGCACTCTATCGAAGGAAACCATGCAAAGCAAAAATCCTTCATTAGAGTATGGAAGTCATTAAATAACTTAAAAACAGAAACAGGATGATTCATACAATATGCTATCATTTTTACTCCTTGAATGCTATAAAAATATGGGTACCCACAGCTTACATCTTACACCAAACATACAAAGTGAGTAAAAAATCATTTAGTAGCACCCTTAGGGTAAGAATTCCTAGACTAGAGACTACTACAGTTCATGCAGGGTCCATGAAAAGGAGATGTTGACAAAGGACCTGGCCTCTACGCAGCATGCCTAGACTATTCCAAAGGGTTGTCCCAACAGTGTGACAAGCTCGACAAGGAAAACAGGTACAAAGGTGCTCCCCTGTGCCTGGCATCAAGTGAAACTGGATTAGTTCTAGAGCAGCTATGGAACCTGAGTGGTCTCTAATCTGATGCAAGTTGTCCTTCAAATGCACAAAGATTTGAACTCTTGACAGGAAAATCTAGAAGACAGAAGCCTTGCCAAAAAGTTGAAGGCACCTTTGGAGTTATCATGAGGTTCTGAAGTCAGATGACTGCAAAGTGGCTGGAAAACTTTAAGACACAGTATAAGTATTGTAATTAGTGTCATTGTCATCTTTTCAGTGAATAGCAGAAGCTCCTCTTTTCCATTTCACAACATACCCTTTTCTTCCTTAAGCTAGGGTTACCTCTCTGCCTTCTCAATGGCTGAGAACATCCATGTGCCTTCCTTTTCACCACACAAAGCACAGTTCCTCCATACAGAGTATATTGGCTAAAGGGAAAACAGGCTTCTTTTCACTTCTGAATTCACAAGAACTCAACCTGAGAAATGCTACTCTTTCTTTATGAAAAACTCACATATTTTGAGGCACATAACCACAAGAGATGTGAACCAAAACGCTCAGAAAAACAAATTGTATCTACCAGCAAATTGCCTCCATAAAAATATACTAGTTATTTTAAGCTTTGGCTAGAGCAAGAAAAATGCCTACAAGTGAGTTTATTTTACAGTGATCCTCTCTAGACAAGACTCGTATCAAGGATTACTTCAAGATGCTTCTAAAATAGGTCTTCAATTTCGCCCAGGAGGGCAAATAGGATAACATAGCATGTGGGTTCAAGCTGAAATGCAATAGGCTGTTCTGTTTGAGCCTGGCAATGAGTAATACATTTGTGTATTAATGTTGGTAGCTAAAGCAGAAGCTTTGTGGAAAACTGAAAAGATTCTGAAATAAAGAGCTGCCAAGTTGGAAGCAATGTGAAACACCACCATATTTTTTAAAGTCCATAAATATTAAGTCACTCACTGAACAACCCACTTAAACATGTGGAAAACTTTCCAAATAAAAAGAGTTCTGTATTTAGGGAAAATATTAATAGTATATAATTATACACAGTTTAGGATGACTTTTCACAGTCAACATCACACATACACTCATCTAATATATGTGGTCACAATTGCAAGATCATCTGTTTATTTCTCAAACCAAGATGCCAATTTTAAACTAATATACAAGCAGTCCTCAGCTTATTAACCCTTGATTTATGAAAGGGGGGCAAGAAAGCCTGGGGGTAAACTACCCTTTGTTTCTTAATTTAGAATTTGGATATAACTGACCTCGGTAGGTCTTTTTTTATCTTATGCAGATATGGAGATTTAAAGCTACTGGTACCTATTGGTACCTAGGATTGTCTCCTACCCTTCCCTCCAACAAAGAGAGTCTTCCATGTTCTCCTTCCTTGTTGGGGAAGATGAAGAAGTGTTCCTAAAACACAACTAAAGACTGAAATATATTCTATCACAGAAATAATGTTAAAATAATGGTCAGGTACAATGGAAATAATGTAACTATATACTTTAAGAATTGTATGAGCTAAAGAGGATTTGTAAATATTTTTGAAAGGTGTCTAGAACAGGACCTGGCACTGGCTATGTAAATCTTAGCTATTATTATTATTTTAGGCTGCACTATTTAGATGGTAAAATGTGTCCAACCTGCAAACTTACAGATTACAAGCCATGTGAGAACTCTTTAAAACTGAAGAGAATGGAGATGCCACTAAATTCTAATACATTTTATCTTGCTGCTAACAAATTTTCAGGGGGAAATGTATTTCATGTATTATCTATCATCTCCAAAGAGGTAAAGAACCCTGCTGGTCTAAGTGAGACTGAATGATAAAAATTAGCCTGGGATTACAAATATCCCCAAAATACATTTATCCCCCAAACCTAGTACATATAAATGGAGAATCCTCTCAATATTTTTTCTCCATGACTTATCAAATTTTTAAAACAAGGGCCTTCAACTGATATATTTACCACTCAAATATGTATAATCAGTTGAACAAAGTTATTGGTGTTTAATTTTAGTATAGCTGATGACCATATTTATTCTTTCCAGATCACTAAATTATTTTTTATCCAAAAGGTTGAGGGGAAGTATTGTATGAAGGCAGAATAGAGTTTCCCATGCCTTATTCTGTGGTACTCACTTCAGGCTCTGCAGCAAGTTCTGGGGCCTCAGCAGCCTCAATAGTTTCTGAGGCTTCCCCTACAACACTCCGAAGCTGAGACTCCACATATTCTTTTAGAGAATCCAAATCCCTCTTTCCTTTGTACTGGTCGATCTACACACAATGACATATTACATAAATATTTACTGAGTCAATTTTATTTAAATAATCAAGTCTTAACATTTCAATTGAAGACTCACTCAGTAATAAAACTCATTGCATTTTCAAAAATAAAAATGTAATTAGGAGTTTAATATTTTGGCTGTGCTTTTAGACCTCAAGAATATTTTTCTTTCCTTTGCTGACTTGGATACATGTCATAAAATTGGTAAAATCCTTCCAAATTCCTTCATGTTGGTGGGTATATATTTCAAAGTAATTTAAAGATAAACTAGGGACAAATCACAGACATTAGAGCTAGAAGGATCTTACTATAATCAATACCACCAAAAGTATAGTCGGAAGTGCATCTATGATTAGTTACACAGTTACCATATAACTGCACTAGAGACAAGACTACTTTAAATATTTCAAAAATATTACTAGAACTGACAGTTGAATGGGAAAGCTTTACTTCCCACATACCTGAAATAATTTTTCATTTGTCCAACATGCATAGTATTTCAAACCAGTGTCCAAACTAAGGTTATTGTCTGTCTTGCAACTCTTTGGCCCCTTATCACACTCATGCCCAGTTCAAATCAGAATCTAAACTTTCATGTAGTAAAGTCTCACCTTTTCGCCATTCCTAAACCACAGAAGTGTGGGATAACCACGTACTTGATTTCCAGAACAAAGCTCATAATGTTGGGTACAGTCAACCTAAGATGAAAATTAAAGTTCAGCATTAGCTTTATCACTAAGTAGAGTCACACATTAGGTACCTGAAAGTAAAATGTTACATGATCTCTCAAAATTCAAACTCTTACTTTTTTTAAATACAAGAGTCCTAAATTCTGTTTGTTGAATTTATTGATAATGTTGTTACAGGTCTCATGCAGTATTTTCCAGTTATTTATCAAGGTTACATATGAGACTCAAATATTTGAGAATGGAATTGACATACTCCATGAACTAAAGGTTTCATTCAATGTTATAAAGATTATACTTGCATGTCATTTTAAGTCTTTAGTTATTTTGTCCAAAGTAACATTCTACTTCTCATGAGATGCAATCACAAAGACTGAATAAATGGGATAAAGTTGGTTTTAGATGCTTTAAGCAAGCAGAAGGAATTAAATGTAAATATCTTTAATAAAGAAAACTAAGCTCACAAAGGCCCCCAATACACAAAACAAATATGAAATCAATCAATCTGTAATATGCACCATGAACATAGTATTTTGAAGTAAGGAAAAGACTCTTCCAAATGAATGCCTATATCATTAATATATATTAGAAAAATTATGGCACATTAACTATCACTGATTAAATAAGTTAGATAAGTTTAAAATCTCATGTTTGGTTGTTTCTAAGTCTATTGATCAATGATAAAGGACAGTTTTCACCAAAAGGGCAAAGAAGTTCTTCACCAACAGAGTTTTTGTTTAATTTTGAGTATGGATCCTGGGAGTAGAAAGAACATGGTACAAAGAGGTTTTTTTTGTGTGTATATTTTATGTGTATATTTATATTTACTTACATCTTTATGAGTGTCATTAACATTTGCACTTTATAATCACCCACATCATGTCATTTAAAGGGCTAAACTAAAAATAAGTTTCAATGTATTTTAAACCTATAAATGCCAAAGGAAAAAAAATCCAGTTCTCAGTAAATGAAAATGGGTCAGCAAATCAAATGGGTAATTTACTCTGCAGAAGTCAGTATTACTCATGCATACAAATCAATCTCCATAGCTGATTAATTATGTTTTTAAACAGTGGTAAAGAAGAGAAATGTAGTATCAATTTTAAAATAAAAATAAAATTCACATGAAAATGTAAACAGAAAACTCAAGTGGATAAAAATCATTTAACTACCCTCAAGTTCCTTTGGAGCCCAATATTTTCTAGAAGCAGCTTCATATCCCTTCTTCTCAATGTAAAGTTGAAGAAGAAAAAATACAGGGTTCATGATTCAGAAGGTTCTTCCAAACTCCCATCAAGTTCTTAAACCAATTGTTAAACCTCATCTATTCGATGAGGTCAAAAGTCCATCAAGGAGCAGAATACCAGTCTCTTCTAGGGCTCCTTAGACAGGTTAATTAGATCACCCCCATTCAGAACTGTCCATGTCTTCCAATTAAACAGAGCAGTCATAGCCATAATTTATCTGTACATTGTGGAAAAAAGCTGTAAATTCACCAACATATCATCTATTACAGTGAATTATCTAAATGGGATAAATAAGTCAGTGACTAGCAATACATAAAATGAATAATATGCTATTTTGTTTAATTAATCCTGCCAAAAGAGGGATATTTTCAGTTTAAGAACTTTCACCTACCTTGCCAATCTTGACAACTTCTGAATGTCCAAGACTTGAAGCCAGCTGTTCCCAGGTTGGAGCCAAAGCCTTACAATGGCCACACCATGGGGCAAAGAATTTGATAAAGTGGTTGCCTTTAATAGAATGTCAAGAAATTAGGCAGGAGTGGGGGGAAGGGAGCAATTTAAACCTTTAATTTATGTAATAACAAATTTAGTTAAAGCTAAAGACAACCATCCTGATATTTAACAAACCTCTAAGTTTACTGTAATTCTAATAACAGAAGTCAGAATATGTAAAGTGACTATCACTCCTTTAGCCAGGAAAAATATGAACAAACTTAAAAGTAGTTTTTAAAATGGAATATTGTAATCTAGGATCTATTGAGTTTATCAGTCCAGGAATTAAAGTCAGGCTTGCTCTTAAAAGGATGTTATGTTATGAATAGGAAAAATTAATTACTAAAAGTTTAGAATATGATTTTTAGTCCTGGTAGAAAAATGCTTTTATCTTACTACTCATTGAATGAGGTGTCATTATAATATCATCAATGAGTTTAGGAAGAAACTGGTAAACATAATACTTTTAATAAAGGGGCATCTATCATTCATCCTCAAGGCTGACACCATAAAGTTTATCCAGACAGCTTATCCTAGCAAATGAATTCAGTGACCTCTATTTCATACTAACGATAAGGCGTAAAATCATAAAGGCAAACAGAAAAAGGCCGTCTATAAAATTAATAAGATTAACTTTAGAGACAAATCACTAGCCACAAGAAATATCAAGGGATTTTAAAGCTGTCTGCACTAACACAAAATCTAGTACACTCAAACACACCTGCGAGCCTCTCTGTTAGTAACCCTTTCCTTGAATAATGTTATAGAGACTACCTTTACGATAAGACTATTCAAAAATAACGAGCTACTAAATTATAGAGTACATCATGGTTATAAGACGTTTTTCACACACGATGTATCAGTTAATAATGAAATCTTTTTGAGGCTACAATAACAAAAATTCCACTGGATGGGATCCACAGAAGTCTAATCTCATATTCAAATCCCCCATGATGAGGAACAATTGCTGGGCGAAGGCAGAGGGAAAATTGTTGTGTATCTTTTTCTATTCATTATATAAAATGACATTGCAGATTTAATAACATTCTATACCAACTATACAGAAGTTGAACATCCATAATATCCAACAAACATCAGACTAGGGGCTAATTAATTTTAACTGGTGATCACAATTTTAGCCTTTTGTCATCAAAAATTCTCAATGACATCTTCATGAAGATTTTTGTCACCAGGGTAACATTTTACTTTATCACGGAAGTCAATGGGAAAAACAGGGTTCATTTTAGAAATGAACTTTGGAAATATCTTTGCAGCCCCCTTTGCCAAAATACATCTATTCTATAATGCAAAAGATGCTTGTATAATAAAAACACTAAATACTTTGATAAAATGTATTTGTGCACATATATACATGTACATATGCAAAGATAAAAAGTTTCGCTCATATAAGCTTCATACAACATATAAAAACTTGTGTGTCTAAACAAAAGAAAGATAAGTTACATTTTCACCACAGGTCAGCAAAGTGTTATCTGCTTCCAACCAAACATGATTAAAGATAATTTGTTCATCTCTTGGTTATGTAAAGATGTACAAGATTAAGCATGTTTTTGGCTAACACTGTCCTCCCTACACCATCATATGTGCAAAGAAATTACAGATAGGGAGCTTAAAAGGAAGATGTGAGAAGTGGGGGCCAGAGGGAGGAGGGTAGTATCTGCACTTTTCAGCACCGCTCCAAAGAGTCAAACTGAGCAGAAGAACTTATGATATCTCACCTCTGACAGATAATTCACTCATGGCTGTACTGTCCATTCTCCCATCCAGACCCTTTATCATCTTTCTATTCATATTAACGGAAAGATCTGTGATTTCACAGTGTAGAGAACTTCTAGTGTAATTCTCTCCACTTAAAACATATCACAACTTATTGACGACTGAGTATCACGGGATGTTAAAGAATACTGGATAAGTAGGAAACACAAAGCAAACACAAAGGGACAAATTTCACAGTACATTCTACTTAGCACTCACCATACCCTGGTTGCCCACAAATGTGAAGAGGACACATGCACACGTTACCTTCTGCGATATGTAGTTTGAAGTTGGCTGCTGAGAGCTCATACAGTCCCTGTTTGAATTCTGGGGCTGCTGGCAATTCCGGTTCAGGCTCTGGTGTCTATTAAATAGCAACAAAGTAATCACTAAGAGTTGTCCACATAATAAATAGTAAAGGCAATGAAATCTTGTAGGTACAATCTATATATAACTTCTCTCAAGATCCATTCCCTTAACTACTTTGTATTGATGACTTGCTATTTTGCCATCCTTGCCTTGCAGTTCATGTCATTTATCCACCTTATGAACTCCTTTGGGTACTTCAGTAATTAAACCATCATGGAAGGTCCATTCTCAAATGTCATCCTATGGCAAACATAGGTTTCTACACAGATGACTGTGGATAGCACTTATTTATGATTACAAAGGACTTCACACACAATCTTTTCATATATCACATAAAATGACTTGACATTTAATCTTTTTTAAAAATACTATTAGATATATAATGCAAAATGTGCTAGCTTTTCATACTATTCCAAGTGCTATAGGCACACAAAAGCATCCCTAGGAAGGTAATGCTCAAATGCCTGATTCAATTTTAAACAAATGATGTCCCAAGCTACATAGGTTATCCACAATACAAAATCCAGAGGAATACAGATTTTTAAAATGCCATTTGGAGGCTTTGTATTTGTGTCCTTTGGCAAACAGCAGCATTGTCACAATATAACAGTCAAGAAACTTCCATGGCCAAAATGTACATCATTAGGAATTATACTACTTGAGGATAAGAATGAAAACAATACATTTCATTTTTAAAAGATACTGTATCAAACTGATGAATGCTTCAACTTGGATATTAAATGAGATATATCTGAACCTAAAAATAAGTCAGGCATTATTGAGAATAGGAAAAAGAAAAAAAGAGCATGGTTTAAAAAGTTTTATGTTGATTATTTCTACTAATTATCCCCAAATCCTCATGTTTGGACAATAGAAGAATTGAGGTTTGTTTTTTTTTAAGAAGCTAATAACAATTTCTGGTTTCTCAGGTATCTTCAGTTAAAGACTGACTGGCTTTTAGGCTTATCAATCTCACCCTAACACTATAAATGTTTATTTTAAAGATTTTAATTTCACTTCAAAATAAATTTCTTTCAAGAACAACAAGGATATTTTTCATAAAGTACATAATTCAAAGTTCAAGGCTATGTGAAATTTGCATTTGACAATATCAAAATCTGGCTACAACTAAGAAATTGACAAAGACACAAATTTACTCACTAGAAGTTAAGGTGTTTGGTTTTTTTAACACAGTCTAAAATTGGGTAAGTTTGATAAGTCATATCTGTTCTCTGCCACACAGCATTTGAAGGAATTATTTTCATCACATCTGTGTATACTGTATATGATGCCCCATGAATCTCTTGATGAGTACAATTCCTACAGTGAATTGAGTACCACACCAAAGATTTTCATTATATTGGAGACTTCATATAGAATACAACAAATTACAGGGCCTCCAAAATAGTGAGTCATACATGTGAAAGTTATCTTGCAAAAGAAAGTACTCAGGTTTGTTTAAATTCAAATTTTAGTATGAGTCCTGATGGTGTCATTCCATAGTGATGTTTAGTATAAACAGAAATTATTTTCCTAATATCTCATCAACATAACCAAAAGGACACTTGTTTATTTACCCTCATGTGGGTCTTATTCTATCCAATGCCCAAAGAGATCACCACATACCAAATGGCAATGCACTTAATAGGGGCTTGTTGATGATTATGAATTTATAACTCACTATGTTAATTAAAGCAAGGGTGGGAGGACCATGTAGATTTTTCAAATTATCCTCAGTGTATATTTCTGTATGCATACACAATAACTCATACCATAACTGTTATATTTTAGAGAAAATTGCAGGATTTTGATTCTGTATTAAGAGTAATTGAAGACAGAATTGGAGTGGATGACTTCTTTGTGACCTTCCCAGCTCTAAAAGTCTATTATTTCTATGAATTCTGAGTCTCAATTTCCTCATCTGTAAAATTATGGGGCATGAAAAAATGGTTTTCTAAGATCTCGTCTATGTCTGTCACTGTATGAGTTTCTATAATAATCAGATTGTGAAAGGCTTAGCATACAGTGTGGTAGGGAAGAGCTACCCAAGTAATAATAGATCAGGTTGGATCTGTTTATCAACAAAGAAGACTATGGGTTGGGAAGGAGAAGGAGAAAGAATAGGAGAAAATGTTAATTCCATAAAGCAGTCCCTGCTTGAGGTATAGAAGTCTTCATGGAATTCAATTTTTGTCTAGAGTTTTAGCAATGTTAGCTTACAATATCTTATTGATATGATTTGCCTATAAGATCAGTGACTTTTAAATGAGAATAAAGGTAGCTTGTACATTGAGAAGTGACACTATAGAGTAGAAATCGTACTGTAGTTGAAGTCACAGAATCTAGATTCAGAATTCCTCTCTGCTATTTAGTGCTATGTGAGCTTGGGCCAGTCAATTAACATCATTGAGGATGCTTATCTTTAAAAAAAAAAATGGGGGGAGGACTTTATATTAGATGACCACTAAGGTTCCTTCCCACTCTAAATCTATGATTCTAGGATAATTATCCATCTAACTTTGCTGGCCAGTTACTATTCAGGAAAATAATTTAGTAAAATTGTTTTCCTATTAGAAAACAAAAAGCTAACTCCTTACATAGGAATGTTATTAATTTGACAAATGAAGAAAGAGAAGTTTCTCATATACTTACAACTGGCTCTTCATTTAGTGTTTGTAGCATCCAATTTTCCAAAGTCTGGAAATCCCTGGGACCCTGGTATTTCACAGCTTCTTGACCTGGTTTGAAAAACTTTAAGCTGAAAGTTTAAAAAAAAAAAAGAGGAACAGATAAAGAAATATATGTGTATATTTTCAAAAACACTTCAAATTACTTCAAGATGTTGCATTTTATTCCTGAGGACCGAGTATGTTTTCTGATTATGTAACTTAAATGATTTATAAATAAACTCTGGTAACAGATTTCTAATAAAGTTTTAAAGGAAATAAAAAGCAAAAAACTGAATAGTTAAGGAATTTTTATTTATTTATACAATTTTAATCTTTAAAGACATAACCTATATCTCATTCAAGCATCAGAGATAAAAATAAGAAGGCTGAACTTTTTAAGTAGACCTAAAGTCTTAGGTGTCAATTTTCAATTGGCAGAATATTTCAAAGTTTACTTTTCGAAGCTGTGAAATTGAAAAACTCAACTTCCTAGGCTTTGATATAATTTTCAAAATTGATCTAAAAACATTAAGTGCTGTTCACAACAGGTCAGCTTTCTACTATTTCATTAGTAGAAATCACCAGCAGATGCATCAGGCTGTGAGGAATTCATTTTCTGAATACTTACCCTGAGATCAGAGATTCACCTAAAGTTTTCCAAAGGATAAATTTTGAATACATATAACAAAGATGCCTTTAGCAGCAAAATTGCTCACAGAATTGTTTATGCTGTCTTGTTGAAAGACAACCCTCAATACTACTGCTCATCTAAGATTTGCTTCCTTGCATTCTGTAGCCTGCTTTCTCACAGAGAAGAAATCTCGGTATTTTAGTTGAATTAGAAGGACAGTTCCTGTAGTAACTAGCAACAGATTTGAGACCATGAGACTAAACTAATATAACTCTAGGGACAGTTGGTGATTACAACCATGCTACCATTTTGTAGGGTGGGAAAGACATTAATTTTAAATAAAACTCATTAAGAGAAGTTGACTATGGGGAAGACAAGGGACTCGTGGATTAAAAAAATATGGTTTAGAATGTGTTCAATTTTTAAAAATTAGAAAACAAGTTATAACTGGCTGTCACGTCATATTAGTAGATGCCATCTGATTTTGCAATACAGGAATTTTAAGGGGCCAAATATGTACATAAATCAGAATTCCTAGTTTAAAATGCTTACTATCTATTACTCTCAAAAGAAAGATAAAAAGAGCTTGAAGGAACATGAGTGAATATGTTAGCCAAAGTAGGCAATTAATATTTATGTGGACTTTAAGTTAAAAGATAATGATGGGATCAAGGATTAGATTATTGGCCTATTGTAAGAATGTGTTGATATATTTCTGTCCATTTCCTGCTCAGAGGAAAGTTGATGCCCTAACCCGATTTGCTTTTTTCTTTTGCATAAGATTGCTAAAATCTATTTTTAAATAGATATTTCTAAAATAAAAGTTAGCACATGTATAAATTCGATCAAACTGTGTGCCATTTGCTTCTCCCCATGCTCTTCTACAATCTTATGATAAATTAAAGCAAGTTAGACAATTCAATCTGCCACCACTGAAGTCACTACATCTACCTTCTATTACAATACTCAGACTAGCAGGTAATTTATAAAAGACTTTTGGTTTCTAGAGACTACAATTAAAATGCCAAATTTGGAAGTTCTGGTCTCAACCTAAACCCTAATGAACAAGTGGCTCTCTGGTAATATTACAGGATCACAGATTTAGAGATAGAAGGGACTAGCATCAAGTCCAGCCCCCTCATTTTACAGATGAGAAAACTGAAACAGAGAGAGTCTAAGTAAGTAAATTGTCCAGGGTCACATGGCTGCAGTCTAAACTTGGATTCAAATTCAAATCTTCCTAATTATAAGCTCAACACTATCTACTTCACCAGTCAATAAGACAACAGCATTCTAACCAGTACTCCTTAAAGTAAGGGTTCTGAACCTGGAGTTCATGAACTGGTATTTTTTGTCTTTTTAGAGGATGGAAGGCAGGGCAATTGGAGTTAAGTAACTTGCCCTAGGTCACATAGTTGGTAAGTGTTAAGTGTCTGATGCCACATTTGAATTTAGATCCTCCTGACTCCAGGACCAACCAGTAGTCAATTCACTGTGCTACCTAGCTGCCCCATGAACTTTTTTTTTTTAATCCACTCAATTTTATTTTCAGTTTCAGATTCTCCCTCCACCTTTCCCCAACCCATTGAGTAGATAAGAAATAGAAAACCTATTATGAATACAGTCATACAAGACAAATTTCCATATGCCATGTCCCTACAAAAAAAAAAAAAAAAAGGAACAAAAAAGCAAGAAAGAGGACAAAAACATTTCAGTCTGCATTCTGATTCTATTAGTTCTCTATATGGAGATGGGGCAGCATTTTCCCTCATGAGTCCTTTAGAACTGTGGTGGGTCACTGTGTTGACTGAAGTTACTAAGTCTTTTGCATTTAATTATCTTTACAATATTGCTGTTGCCATGTAGATTGTACTCCTGGTTCTGCTTACTTCACTTCACATCAGTTCATATAAGCCTTTTCTAGTTTTTTATGCAACCATCCCCTTTAACATTTCTTATAGCATCCTCATATACCATGGTCCCCACTGATGGATTACCCAAATGATGGACATCCTCTCAGCTTCCAATTCTTTGCCACCACAAAAAGAGCTGCTATAAATATTTTTGTGCACTTTTTCTTTGATCTTTTTAGAAGTATGCATAGTTTTAAGCTTTTGGGGCATAGTTCCAAATTGTTTTCCAGAAACACTGGACTAGTTCACAACTTTGCCAAAAGTACATTCATGGACCTATTTTCCTACATCTATAAACTCGGGGTTTTCTTTGCCTTTTGGAGGGCGGAGGGCAGGGCGATTGGGGTTAAGTGACTTGCCCAAGGCCATAGGGCTAGTAAATATTAAGTGTCTGAGGCCAGATTTGAAATCAGGTTCTCCTGACTCCAGGGCCGGTGCTCTATTCACTGTGCCACCTAGCCACCCTAAACTTGTTTTTTAAAAAATACTTTTATGACCATATTTTAATATTTGCCTTCCTTTGTAATACTATGTACTTTATATCTTACATTTAAAAACATTATTCTGAGGAGTCCATAGGTTTCAGCAAACTGCCAAAAGAATCCATGACAAAAAGAGGGTAAGAGCCCCTGCCTTAAAGGGAAGGCATAATTCTGTAATATACTATTTCCCTGCTTGGTGAGCATGCACAAAGAATTTAATGTAAATTGCTATATGATCCTGGGCAAGTTACTTAACCTTTTTCGGCCTCAATTTCCTCATCTGTAAAATAAGAAGGTTGGACTAAATGGCCTCAAAGGCACCCTTCGAGCTCTATATCTCTGATTATACAATTGGAAAAGTCCCTGTATTAGGGAAAATATGCTGGTGAACTTAAAACACTATCCCTTCTCATACCTCAAAGATGTTCTATCAAAAATAAAATTGAATGGTTATTTAATAAGAAGAACCATCACAAAGGCATTTATTCAAAGTATGGCATAGGTTCCAGGGGTAGAAGCATTTTCTTAAATAAATTGCAAAAAATATATTTAAAATAGGCAATAAAAATACTTTTTCTCTGGTAATGTGTAATGCCTGCTTAAATTTAGCACCTACTAACTACAAAACTACAAAGAAAATCACCAAAGGATTAACTTGGAATTTAGCTTCATCAAGTTGGCAGATGGGTATGGAAAAACTTGAAAAATGTCACAAACACATATCCTCTTCTACTCACGTGGGATATCCTCTAACACCCTGGGCAGAGCACACTTCAGTATCTGCTGTGCAATCTACCTTTGCAACATAGACCTTTGCATCTTCCATGCTATTGTATTTATCTCCCAGGTCATTCCAAGTTGGCTGTAGCCGCTGGCAGTGTCCACACCTATAATGAGATAAATAATACACAGCTTATTGACGACTAACAATTTAAAGTTTATGGTCTTTATTCAATCATTTTAAAATAAATCCTAGAGAAGTATCAGTGACTAACTTGAAGAACAAAGTGATTAAATTATAGGGGAGAGCCAAGTTTTGCTAAGCAATAATTCAGACAAACAGTTGTATCTAATGGCACCTTTTGAAACTTGCTATCTATTGCTATGAAAAAATGCAGGTAAAGATCTACTATACTTATCCAGAGAATGTGTTCAACCTGTTTTTCCAGTAGTGTTGATTAATGTACATTAATCACCTATCCACACTTACCCATGTGGTTCCCCTTGTGACCAAGAGCATGTAACAGTAAGATAGCTAGTTTGGAGGAACCATCTGTGATCATAAAAGAAAGTAAAGCTAATTCATCCTCATGAAGACTGGTCCCCAAACCTTGACTTCATTACCACATTCAGTATATTCAGCTGAACTGGCCACAAAGAATCTAAGTGTCATGGCATAAGGTCTCCAAAAGGATGACAAACAGCTGTAACATCTTACATTATGGAGCTCAGAGATAAGATTAAAATAAAACCACAAAAAATCAATATGTTTTTAACATATAGTAGTAAATCCTTTAAATCCTTGAAGGGTTTTTTTTTTCCCAAGAAGCAATTTACTAACAGCATATTTTCAGAAGAGTAATGAAGGTTAATTTACTGTAAAAAATATTTTGGGGGTTTTACCATTAGCATTTTCTCTCTTTAGTGTCAAACTTTATATTACTACTTAATAACACATTGTTATTATTAAATAAAAATTTTTAACGCTACTGTCAAAAGCCACATATTTCTGTTAGTAACTTGAAGTAATTAAGAGAAAAAACATCTTCAGGACTGATTTTCAGAGAAACTTTCACATCTCTGAAAGCCACAAAAGATGACAAATTATTTAGTATCAAG
The DNA here is from genome assembly GCA_011680675.1 of Gymnobelideus leadbeateri. Taxonomy (NCBI): domain Eukaryota; kingdom Metazoa; phylum Chordata; class Mammalia; order Diprotodontia; family Petauridae; genus Gymnobelideus; species Gymnobelideus leadbeateri. The sequence continues at coordinate 136,460 of WOXC01007967.1, forward strand.
TTCTCAGATTTGATCATCTTTTCTAATTCACTTAGTAGCTGCTTGATGAAGAAGATTCCAAGTTAAAAATTAATTTGTTTTAAGCTAAATGATCACTTGCACTATGTAAACACAGATATGCTTTTCTGTCAGTTAACTTTAAAATGACATCATAATATGCTGCATATTTTCTTCAGCAAATTCGTTCTCTACTTAGACTAGCATTATGTCTTAATCAGTGGGACTTTTTTTTTTTTTGCTGTAAAACACTAATGGGTACAGGTAGCACCCAAATTACAAATCGGTCATGTTCTGAAAGTTCATTTCTAACTTGGAATATTTTCCAGGAGAAAAAATTCCCTACATGGTGGTTAAGTTGTCAAGCCTAATCTACAACACTCACATTACTAATCTGAGTTCCAGGACCTGGGAATAAGTATTCTCTTTTCCTGGTTATCTGCAAAATATTAAGGTAGAAAAAATTTGTCATCGAAACTCTCTTACCTCTCCCCAACCTACAGAATTTAAGCATTGGACAGGATATTGGCAAACATCTATTTAGTCCAACAGATACTAGAAAAAGAATTCCCATTATTACATATCCAAGGGGTCATCCAGCCTACTCAAGGACATTCATTTCCAGTCTTGGATAGCTCTAATAGTTAGGAGGTTTTCCTTAACTCAAGCATAGATCTGCTTCTTTGAAACTCCCACAGCCCTAGTCAAGCTTTCCTGCGTTCCCCACTGTGGCCCTCACTACTGATACTCTTTGCTAAGCTTTTAGAAGAAAATAATTCAATTTGCTGACTCTCACTGAATGACTGATAACTAGCCTACTAGAAGCACTTATATTTTGAAAAGAGATGCTTGTTGTGCCAAATTAATTTCCAACTGAAGGAATTTCAGTCTGTATAGAACAAAAAATCTGAGGATGAGAAGAGCCATCACAAAGGCATTCATTCAAACTATGGCATAGGCTCCAGAGATGGGGAACCTGGGACCTCAAGGTCACATGTGGCCCTCTAGGTCCTCAAGTGGGGCCCTTTGACTGAATCCAGATTTCACAGAACAAATCAAAGATTTGACTGGATTCAAAGGGCCCCACTTGAGGACCTAGAGGGTCACAAGTGCATGGTTTCCCCACCCCTGGCATAGATATCTACTCCTCAGGCCAGCTGTTTGAAGCTGTTCTTTCTCTACCTGCCAACCTAGATTCTCTAAAAAGTCTTTACTGCAGAAATGTTTATGGCAGTGAAAATTTGGAGGTTGATACTGGGGGTATATGTATGGGTTCTTCATAATGTAGAACTAAGTTCCTTGAGGGAAAAGAAGGGGCTGTTTCACTTTTATCTATGCTAAGCACAGTTGCATAGTAATCAGTAAAGGCCTACTGACTGATAAATCAACTTTTTAATCGATTTTGCCTTTAGTGGTTAGTGCTTCAATAATATAACAACTGATCTGATACCACAGTAAATATAGAAACCTAGTAGTGATAATACCATCCTAAAGTTATCTACAAAGACTAAATACTTCATTGGGGATATTCAGTCTAATTGGCATAGGCAATTTCCAGTATACCTTATATCAAAACTACAAGAGAAAAGAAAATGAGGAATCATACTCATCACTGCACTAGGGATAGGACCAATAAGGTTTCATAGGGAGGAAAAAATGTAGTAGGGTTATGTGATGGTGCAGTGTACAAGAATGTTAGTTGTGGAATCAGAGGACCTGAATTTAAATCCCAGCTCTGACACTTACTGTGCTGGCCCTGGGCAAGGTAACTATGTATACACATTAGGGTCCTTACCTGTAAAATAAGGGAGAATGGACTAGTTGTTTGTATGAGTTCTTTTCTAGATCTAAATCTATGATTCTATGATCTGGGGCACTAGATTTAAAATAGATGTTGTGAAAATTTCCATGATTCCCACTCCTTAATTTCTGGATGATAGGTTTAGAAGTGTCAGTAAAAACAAAACACTTCTTTTGCAATGCATCTCTCTCCTCCCCTACCCCACAGAACAAAATATCCCCAAACCCGTAAAGACAAGCATATTCGCGTTAATAATTTGCAACTAAGTCTTTGCAATGTGGCTTGGGCTAATAAAAGTTTATGTATGAATTCTGCCCCCTTTGTGTATTCAACACCTCTACCCAGACCAGGAAGCAAACCGAATCTCCACCGCGTCCCAGTCAATACCAGGAAGCCTCTAGGTCGAATCTGAGTCTTTCTGAAGGCACCATAGTTAAGAGACCCGAGTTTGCGGGGGGGCGGAGAGGTTAAAGCATGGGCATTACGGAATAGAGTAAGGAAGTGAGGGAAGTTGGTGTACGCTAAAGGGATATTTAGGAGATAAGTAAAGGAACCCGTGAGCCTCCCTTTTCCATACACACAGACACCCACAAACTAAGAGTCCGGGGGGGCGGTATTTCTCTCCTTCCCTCCTTCTCCAGGAGGTACTGAGACCGCAAGCTCTTCCAGAGCTCTGGAGCTCTGGGGCTCCTACTGCCACGTCAACGGTAGAGGCCCAGAGCCCAGGCCTCGCCCACCCTAGTGCCTGCCCCCACCCCCAACCCCAGTCCGGACCACGAGGCTGCCACAGTGCTGTGATGCCCTGGGGTCCTCCGGCCTTCTCTGGGGTCCGACTGCAGCACTTTCTCTCCCACCCCCACTCTCCAACAACTCTTCCTCCTCCCAAGCGAATAGGAGCCCGTGGTTTGGAGAAACCTTCAGGGGCATTTACTGGAGCTAAAGGGCTGGAGAAGTTAAGCAATCCAGGGAGTCAAGGAGAGGGCTGGGGGAGGGGCAAAGTGTCTGGGGGTGGGAGCAGAGGGGACAGGCAGAGAAGGGACAGGAAAAAATAAGAGGGAAGATGGGGGTGGGTGGGTAACGAAGATTGGTGTGGGAAGAGGGAGAGGATAGTTTACCAGGGCGCGAAGAACATGACGAAGTGCGCGGCGCTCTGGATGCCGTGGGTGAACATGTCCCCCGTGTACAGGTGCTTGGCATGTGGGTCCTCCCTGTCTGCTCCCTCGGTGACCAGGGGCTTCCCAGTCTCCTCCGCCCGGGCCCAGGACTTGAAGCCCCGGTCGCTGCCTCCGCTCAGCAGCAGCAGCAGCAGTAGCTGCTGCGGTGGCGGAGGCAACAGCCGGGGAAAGGCCAGCCAGCGTAGGGGCATGGTGCTGGGTGCTGGGCACTGGGCACACGCGCTCAGTTGCACCCTCACACGCGAGACGCCGGTCACCCCTCCGCCTGCAGCTGCGCGCTGTCCCAGCCGCCGCCGCCACGGGACACCCGACAGCCCGCCCAGCTCCCCGGACTGCGCCGTCGCCGCCGCAGCTGCTAGGGCAGCCAGCCGCTCCTCCCCCGCCCCTCCCGAGCAGCTCTGCTTCCTCCTCCCCTTCCTTCCCTCTCCTCCGCCCGGGGCCTCCTATCGAAAAGCAGCTCCCGGCCGGCAGAGCTGGGTTACTACCCGGGCTGCAGCTTTGCAGCAGGTCAAGGAGCTAGTGTAGGTGGCCGCCCGCGGCCTTGCCAGGCTTTTCTCTGGGGCGGCACCCATCTAGGTGACCGCCTAAGGCCATGCAGAGTGGAGGCGGAGGCTCCTCTTTCCCCTCCCTATCCCAGTTCTGGTGCTTGGGCTCTCTTTCGTTGCCTGATCTTTGTTACTTATCCTCCCGTGCTTTTGGGTATTGCTCTGAGTAAAACTGGACAACCAGACCATGACGACGATGAGACTCATCACCAGAAGACTGACCACTGATTTGTGGTGGGAGGAAGACTTTGCAATGTACGAGTGTCTACCAAAGTGGGGAGGGGTGGCGCACACTGATGAAATCACAGATCTTGAAATGTCGCCGAAGGTGGAAGGATCAAAGGTTGGTTCCTCCCCTCAAAACACACAAACCAGAGCAGTGAATTACAGTTAAACTTGTGTTTTCGGGAACTGCTTTAGTATGTTAATTTACTCACGTTGTAGTGGAAAGTCTAAGGGGACCTGGGCTCCATGCTCCAATCTTTTGCTTGCTACTTGTAGGTCTTTGGGCAAGTCACTGGGCCATGATTCCTTGTGAGAAATTCTGAAAGTTTCTTAACGTCCCCTATAACCCTCTGTTTTAGGATCCAAAGTCAGGTGGGAGGGAGGAGAAAGAAGGGCGGTAAATTAGATCTCTAGGTGAAAAAAATATCAGCATGGGCCTAATAATTGTGTTGTTCAGTCATTTAAGTCCTGTCAGACTCTTCATGAACTCTTACTGGGTTTTCTTGGCAAGGGTACTGGAGTGGTTTGCCATTTCTTCTGCAACTCATTTTACAGACGAGGAAACCAAGGCAAAGAGGGTAAAGTGACTAGTAAGTCTCTAAGGGCGGATTTGAACTCGGGTCTTCCTGACTCCAGGCCAAGCACTCTATCCATTGTGCCATCCTGATAATCAAAGGACATATTGAGTGCTTTAAGGTTTGCCAAGCTTTCCCTCACAATCGCTGTGAGGTAAAGGGATGAGGTATCATTATGCATGTTTAGTAGATTAACTGACCCAGAGCTTTAGTAACTTGCCCTAGGTCACACAGGATGACTTTGATGATGATAGTTTGTATTTACATATGTTTCCTTATTTGATCTTAATTAACCCTCTGAGGTAAGTGCTACTATTATCCCTATTATAAGAATGAGGACTTTCTGGGGATTGCACAGCTAGTTAGTGTCTGAGGCTGGATGTGAACCTTGGTTGACTCTAAAGTCCTGCATCCACTTTACCACCTCCCTGCCCCTAAAAATGGGAACAGGGAACCAAACCCAGGTCACCTGTTTCCCATCCATTAATCTCTCCACTATATAGCAGGCTGCCTGGATAGCAGGCTTACACAGCTGTAAAAATTCTGCTGATTCAGGCCAAAGGGGGAAAAAATGCCCCTCAGCAAAATTTAGATCACTGAGTCCAGGGTGGAGTTTGAGCTGGAGTTAGTAAAATTCTTACTGTCTAGCTTTAGGCTTAGAGAGATGATGAAAACCAGTTTACAATGTGAAGAAACTTTTGGTAGAGTCATCTTCCTAGTCTTATTTTTAATTGGGTGGTAACAGGACAGGGTGGGGAAAAGTAAAGGTAGCTTCTTGAGTTCCATCCAAGAACTTCTTGAGTTCTTGCAAAACCCTAGACAAAATTTTGGAGTGAAATGCCCAGGAAAACGGCATTGGGTCTTAATGGAATACCACTATGAAGTTCTCCCAGTCCAGAGAAGGCAAATTCTAGATCAGGGACATATGTTACTTAAGTCCCACTTGAGACCCTGCCTGCAGGAGACCTGCCATGGGAGTTCTTACCTGCTTTTGACATCTTCAATCCACAAAACACCTCTAAAGCCCCAGTCATTCCTGCTGTGGATGGGGAGTTTCCCAAATGACCTGTACTCTGGGACCCAATCTAGTGAACAGTCAAGCGAAACCAGTTTCTCCTCTTGGTCTTTTTTTCTTTCTAAAATGTTTTCCTCAGAAAACATATCCAGTTCTGTGGTTTCATTTATAACTTCTGTAGAGAAGACTCCCAAATCTGCAAAACTATTCCTACGCAGGATTCCAGATTTCTAACTAAGTACTTGACATCTCTACTTGAATATGCTGCTTACATCACAATCTATTTCAGCCAAACTGGCTTATAAATTGACCCGATATATTTCCTGAGGGAGAAACATATATCAGTGGAAATGTCATTAAAGAAGAGGCATTAATTAACTGCATCCTAAGAACCATTGGGGACTTTTTGTTTGAGGATGTAGCTGAAACCTGCGTGTCTGTTGCCTCCTATATTGGAATGGTGAGCTTCTTGAGAAGAGGGACTGTCTTTTTTTTATTATTATTATTTGTACCTGTCCATAGCACTTGGCACAGTGATTAGTACATATTGAGAGTTAATGGGGGTGGCTAGGGTGGTGCAATGAATATAGCACTGTGCCTGGAGTCAGGAGGACCTGAGTTCAAATCCAACCTGACACTTAACACAAAAAACTAGCTAGCTGTGTGACCATGGGCAAGTCAACCCCAATTGCCCTACCTTCCTCCCTCCAAAAAAAGCAAAAAAAAAAAAAGAGAAAGAGAGTGAGTTAATGGTTTTTATTCATTCATTCATTCATTCATTTATATATGATAGTGACCTTTTATTTCCATGGCTTCATACAGACTATTCCCTGCCTAGAATGGTCTCCTCATCTCCTCCCCTCTGCCTCCTATAACTCCTGACTATTTAAACTTCAGTTTAAGGACATCTTCTACATGGAGATAAGACTTCTCCTGATCCCTTCCCCCCATTTGTTAGTGCTTTCTCCCTGGCTCTGAAATTACTTTGTATTTACTTGTATATATTTTTTATCTACTTGTATTTGTATGTATTGTACCCACCCATACTTCTCAGAAAGAATCTTGAAATGGAAACTGTTTCATATGAGTTCTTGTCAAGCTGAATCTGGCTAATGAGCATGGTGCCAGAAACCTGTAAATGCCTGATACAATGGGAGGCTGAGTTCAGCAGTTTTCATGCCTCAGCCAGTCAGGTATCCACACTGTCTAGCACCAACATAGTGAGACCTTGGGGGAGGGGTGGGAGGAAGCTGCCAAGGTGGAGTGAAGAAAACTTCAAATGGGGTAGAATAGTCTGACAGACTGAAATGACTGACCAACAACAACAAAATTTACATATAAGGGAAAGACAATCCTCATTGTAGATCTCTCAATGAGGTGGGAGTATAGTGTCACCTCAGATCCTTCCCATTACAGCATCTGGAAGAATGGGAGTAGCCCTCAAGTGATGGAAGTAGTCTGCAGGAGATGGGATTACTCCAAAGGGGTCTGTGCCCTCTCCTGAATGCTGGCTGAGTATCCAAAGGCTGAACAAGGTTAAAAAAACATGGGGAGGGGGATTACTCAGACTGACTGTCCTAGTGGCTGACTTTGTATAATCCCCCTTTGGTGCTAATTTATGGTGGTGCAACACCACAACTGGACATATGTATTCAAACAAACAAGTGGCCAAAGACCACTGGTTGGTTTTAGGCTACCTTGGGGTCCAGGGCTCATCAGGGGTTGCTTTCTCTGCCGGGCTGAGATCAGTCATAGCAGGAAACACATGATAGTTATGTATCTAAGGTTGTCTACTCAGTAACCGTGGTATGATTGGTTGGCTGGAAAAGCCCCTACCCATTCTCTCAGTTGGTCTCTGTACACAAAAACATATCTGTAACCCAAGGATTCTGGAAGTTAAATATAGTCAATCTGCAGGTGTTCAATGGGTAGGGGCACCTGCTTCCTCTAAACCTTTTGTCACAATTATCTTTTGTGAAGAATTAACTGTTGACAAGAAAGTTAGCTATAGACCACATAATGAGCCTCTGCATAAACACAGAGGGCAAATCATGACAGAAATAGCAATACATGGGCCTCACTTCTCACATCACTATCAAGTGATATGAGATGTCCATGATACACACAGAACTAATTAAAACAAGCAAGATTACAACGGGGTAAATAAAGAAACCCAGTATAGCCGTAGCTTTAAGAATGATGAGTCCTTTGTCAGCATCTATGATCTTCAGGAGTCTGGCAAGTACCTCCTGCATATCTCTCAAACAGTTGTGTATGGATCAGGGCAGGTTTGTGGAGGTATTTTCCTTGACCACCTCTGGGTTCCAAGTTATGGAGATTCTCCAGTAATGCTGTTAAAGCCTGCTAGTGATAAGACTTAGTATAATTTAGTAAAACATACCAGATTGACCTAGTAATTGGCTCATGTGATGAAAACCCAGTTCAAATTTTATGGATCTAATCTTATTAACAACAGCTATAAAAATACCAAATTAGGACTTCATAATTACTTGGGACTTTAGTTTTTTACATAGCACTTGCTCTTTCTAGCTTTACTCAAACCCTGTAACTGATATGGACGTTATCGACAGGCTGAAGGAAAAATCTTAAAAGGATTTATGAAGACCTGATTTGGAAAATGAGCTCTTCTGTCCCTTAATATTATTGTACAGAGACTTCAAAATAGGGAAGTGATTCTAATTTTAAACAATTATTAATGCAGTTTTATATGTACAATCCTTAGTCCAATTTTAGAACTTTTTACTAAAACTGGAAAAAAAAGATCAAGGCAGATGAAGATTTAGAAAAGGACATTTAACCTGGTAATTAAGAGGTTGCTGGTGATCTTGGAGAGAACAATTTCAGTGGACAGAAGCTTTATTGTAGGAAGTTAAGAAGTGACTTGGATGATGAGGAATTAGAAACAAATATAGACAACACTCTAAATGTTTAGCAGTGGAGGGCAACGACCATATAGGACAATAGTTTAAAGGGAGAGCAGGGTCAAGAGAAGGATTTTCCCCCCTTCTTTTTAAGATAAGGGAGACATGAGCTTTTTGTAGGCAAAAGAGAAGGTGCCAGGAGCAGTAAAGATTGAAAGTGAGAGGGGAAGAGTGGATTGAGAGGAGGGAAAGGTATCTACAAATAGAGAAAGGTAACAGATAAGATTGGACAGGAAGGGATTAAGGGGACAGGGGAAAAGTTTAGCCTTGGAAAGGAAGAGAGCCTCCTCATCCTCTGTTAAAGAAAAGGAAAAGAAAAATTAAAACAGAGATTTTTGAGGTGAGCAAAATGCTCATGGTGGATGTCCTCAATCTTCTCAGGAGATAAAGTCATATACAGAAAGAGAGGAAACCTAGAAAATAGCAAGGTAGCATTTTGGTGGAGATGTGAATTGGTTCATCCATTATAGAAAACAATATGGAATTATAGTTCAAAAGTCACCAAACTATATGTGCCCTTTGATCCAGTGATACTACTATTAGATGTGTATCACAAAGAGGCCGAGAACAGAGGGAATATCTACAAGAATATTTATAGCAACACTTTTCTTATTACAAAAATGGGAGACCAAATAGGCATCCATTGATTGAAGAATGGTTGAATAAATTATAGTGTGTGAACAGAATGGAATTTTATTGTGATGATGTTTTTATTGTGATGATGTATATAATAGATTCAGAGATATAATATAACAAGATTTATATGAACTAATGTAGAGTTAAATGAACAGAACCAGGCAAATAATTTATGCACTGGCCAAAGAATAATGTTAGGGAAACTAACTTTGAAAGACCTCAGAATTATGCCCAAAGTAATGACCAATTGTGACTTAAAAGACTGATGATAAAAAAAAAATCTCACGTCTGTTGGCAGAGAAATAATGGACTAGAAGTGAGAAATGAGATATACACTCTCAGGTATGACCAAAGTATTGATTTGTTTTGCTTGATTTAACTTTTTTTTTTTTAAGTGGTAGACAAGATATACTAGGGATAATAATAGAAATAAAAAGAGAAGCATCAGTAAAACATGTTTATGAACATAGAAGACACAAAGGGGGCACACAAATAGAGCAGTTTTGTTAAATAATGCTGCATATATGTATTTCTTTTTAAAAACTACATTAAAGTTCATAGCTTCTTGTTAGGTCCTATTTTCTATTTTTTATCTTGAAATGCTTGTATTTGTTACTTATTAATTTCATGATGAAATAAAATTTTTAAAAATTGGAAGGCAAAGAAACCTCATTTGTCTGATTTCAGAGGACATCACTGACCACAACTGCACAAACATATCAAAGTACCTCAGAATTACACCATGATTACAGTCAAATTCACTCAGTCAGCATTTATTGAATGTCCACTATATTTAGTGCATTACAGATAAACAAAACAGTAGTTTGCTTTCCACCTTTCACCTTACTGTAAGACAATGTATCTGGTGCTACTCATAACTTTTCAAAGGAGTTGTGTTTCCTCAAAAACAAAACTAAACATAAAGCAATTAAGAGAGTTAGGAGTGGTCTAGTGTTCCAGGTTTTATGGAGGACTTCCTAGAGGCATTACAGTGCAGTGGAAAAAAAACAAAAAAAACCCAACAACATTAGATTTTGAGAGAGGATCTAGTTTGAATCCTGATCTTCCAACTTACTAGCTGTATGTCTTTGGGCAAGTCACTAACCTCTCTATGCTTATGTTTCCTCAGCTATAAAAGTAGAGAATTTAGTTCTAATATGATCATTTTATGTCTCTTCTCATAAATCTATGATCTTACAATCCCAATAAAGCATGATATGGGGCTGATGATGACTGGAAAAATGGCTGTTCCTACTTCCTACAGATGGAATCAACCAAGAAGTATCAAACATCAGAAAACATTCAGTGGGTAAAGAAGCAGTGGTTATTACTTGAAGGATTATAACAGGTGCATCCTGTCATGGTTCTTAGATTATAGAAACCAAAACAGGTGCTTCATTCATGACAGGTACTAAAAATATTTTCATCCTCTAGTTTATTCTTTTTGGCAGAATATCTAAAGGAGAAGAGAAACCACATTGTCACTGGGGGCTTCCACAACTTGAAATTTGATAGATGTGAATTAAAAGCTCTGGGTGTGAAGGAGGAAGTTGGGAAGCTTCCAACCAATCATCAGAGCAAGTCTAAAGAGAGACTAAAGCCATAAAAGTTACAGAATCATAGCCTTTGAGAGCTGTAAGGGGCCTTAGTGACTATCTAGTCTAACCCATACACAAAAGGAAAATATTGATCTAAAGTGCCTGAAATAAAACAAAATTGAACCTACAATTGTTTTTACTTTTCAGAAAACCATGCTGCTTCTTTCCCTTATGGTCATGTGCCTCAAACATGCATGTATGTGTACTCTCATTTGGGTATCTTGGCCTACAGGAAAGTAGGGGGAAAGGGACTAAGAGGGAGGATGATAGAAAGGAGGGTAGATTGGGGGAAAGGGTAGTTAGAAGCAAACACTTTTGAAAAGGGACAGGATCAAGAGAGAAAACAGAATAAATGGGGGGTGGGATAGGATGGAGGGGAAAATAGTCTTTCACAATATAACTACTATGGAAATGTTTTGCATAACTACACATGTACAACCTATATTGAATCACTTGTCTTCCGAGTGGGGGTGGTTGAGAAGGGAAGAAGGGAAAGAATCTGGAACGCAAGAGAGTTTTTAAAACAAATGTTAAAAATAATTTTTTACATGCAACCAGGAAATGAGATATACAGGCAATGGGGTATAGAAATCCATCTTGCCCTACAAGAAAGTAAGGGGCGGGGGAGGGGGAGGATGTAAGAGAGAACAGATTGGGGGAATGTAACAAAATCTTGTGGAAATGAATATTGAAAACTAAATAAATAAAATCAAACATACATGTATGTGGGAAAGACCCTATGCCACTTTTGGAAAGGTAAAAGAAAATGAGATGCAATGTGACATTGAATGCTTTCTATGAAGAGCGAACATCTAAAAATATCTGCTCAGCACAGTTTTATGGGATCATTGATTTATATCTAGAAGGGACTTTAATGTTAATCTAGTCCAACCCTCTAATTTCACAGATAAGGAACTGAGATTAAACTTATTGCTCAAAGTCATGCAAATCAGAAATGGCAAAAGCAGAACTTGAACCTAGGACTTCGGTTCTAAATCCATCACTCTTACTACTATGTCACAGTGTAGCTGTAATGTAGTAGAGAAAAAGTATAGTATTGTGTTCAACTTTTTGATTTTGCAGCTAACAGAGTGGGGTACGCAGGGGACTGCATCCAGAAATCTAATTCAATAGTTGTTCAGTATGCCAGATTTACAAGCAAATTAACTGTAGATGTTACATTTATCAAACTGGTAGATAACAGGAAGGTAGAAATGAGAGCAAAATTTTAAATGACAATCAACATCCAAAAAGGTCCAACAGACAAGAATAATGGGCCCAAACTGGTCCAGTAAAATAAAATTTAATAGGAATAAAGTCTGATACTTTTAAGGAAAAATCAATTTTATAAGGACGAGATGAGGGAGTCATAGCTAAACAAGAGTGTATGAAAAAGATCTGGAAGTTTTAGTGGACTAAAAGCTTACTATGAGCCAAGTGTGTGACATTACTTACAGCCAAAGAAAAGCTAATATGAACTTGGATTGTGGCAAGAAGGGCATAGTGTCCAGAACAAGGAATGTATTAATTCCACTGGTTTGCCCTGTTACTTTGTCCTAGTCAGATTACATCTTAAGTATTAGATTCTGGTCGTCACATTTTAGGAAAGAAACTGATAAAGTAGGGTGTCTCCTAAGGAGAGGAGACTTTCCTACTCTAATATATTGATGTGGTCATCCAGCCTCTATTTGAAGGCCTCCAAGGAAGGGGAAACCAATACCTACATCGATGACCCACTCCACTTTGGGACAGCTCAGTTAGGAAGGACTAAGGATAGTTAGCTTGGAGATGAGAAGACTTAAGGGGAATGTGGTGATAGAGGTTTTCAAGTATTAGAAGGATTGCCAAATTCTTCTTGACCTTAGATGGCAATAATAAGAGGTAGAAGTCCCAGACAGTTAGATTAAAGAATAAACTCCAGAGAAGTAGAGCTATCCAAAAGTAGAATGGACTGTTTCAGGAGTGGATGGGTATTCAAATGGAATTTGAATGACCACTTGTCCAGAATGTTTTAGATCAGACTCTGGCCCAGATACAGATTAGACTAGATAGTCTTTAAGCTTCCTCATAATTTGTCTGTGATTTTATCTTGAAACTTTTCTCATTTATTAGCATTAAGTTACTAAATGTATGGTCTCAGGAAACTCAAAAATAAACTTATTAAAGTTAAAGCACAAAGTCTTATCTTCATGTTTTGCTCTCTCTCTGTAACAGGCTCAAAGTTCCGTGTACAGTTTAATACTAGACAGGTGCCAGCACTGACACTAACCATGTTTTCAGGAAACCACTGATACACCTGGTTTGTTCAGCCTCACCTTTGTCAGAGAGTAGAAAGGAGAACACAGAATTAAGGATGAAGGCTAGAGTTAAGAAGCTTTGGCTGTAGAACCAGCCTAGCAAAGAGAAATGTGGAGTAAATCCTGTCATCTTCCATGATCTCTCTCACCCTCCATAACCAATTCATTGCCAAATCCTGCTGATTCGACCATTGTCACATCTCTTGTACCTATATATCCCCTTCTCTTCTGACACCTCCACCACACTGGTGCAGGCTCTCATCACCTCACACTTAGACAACTGTAGTAGCCTGCTGGTTTGTCTCCTTGTCTCAAGTCTCTCCTCACTCCAGTTCATACTCCACTCAGCTAATTGAGGGCCTTCCTAAAGTGCAAGTTTGACCATGTCACCTGCCTACCCAATAAACTCCACTGGCTCCCTATTATATCCAAGACCAAATATAAAATCTTTTGGTGTTCAAAGCTCTTCATAACCTAGCCCCTCCTGCCTTTCTAATCTTCTTATACTTTATCTCCATATATTCTGTATTCCAGTGACACTGGCCTCCTTGATCTTCCTTTCACAAGATATTCCATCTTCTGACTCTCAGCATTTTCATTAGCTTTCCCCTATGCCTGGAGATGCTTTTCCTCTCCATCTGTATCTTTGACTTCCTTTATATCTTAGCTAAAATCTTACCTCTTCAAGAAGCTTTTCCTTATCCTTAATATATATCCTTTAATATCTTTTGAGATTACCTCTAGGTTATCTTGCATATATCTTGTTTGTACATAGTTGTCTGAATACTCTCTCTCACATTAAATGTAAGCTCCTTGAGGGAAGGGACCATTTTTCCTTTCTTTGTATCCCCAATACTTAGCACAGTGCCTAGCATGTAGTAGGTGCTTAATAAATGCTTGTTGACTTGATTTGACTACCTATCTCTTTAACCTGCCAGCAGCAAAGTTACTTGAGTTATAAATGATAAAACTGAAAAAAAGTCTCAGGACTATAAGTATTTGATGTCTATATTTTCCATGGGGAAGGTGAGGAAGGTATCTATCTATCCTTTAGATCCCACGATTATGAACATTTCTGACTTGTACCTCCCCAGTGACACTTGACTGAATTTCCCAAATAACAAAGGATGGTGGTACTGAATCTGAAAGTAACTTTGTCATGGCTATTATTGCTCATAATGTGTGGGAAAGAACAATGGACTTGCAGGCAAAAGAAGCTTTCAAGTTTCAGCTTCAATACTTTGCAGTTACATCATCCTGGAAATGTATATAACTTCTCCAAATTTCCTCATCTGCAAAATGGGTATAATAATATCTGCAGCACCCAGCTCACATGGATGTTTGTGAGGAAATTGCTTTTGAAAACGATAAAAGTGCCACATGAATGAAAGCCAGTATTATCTAGGAAGAAAAGAAAGCATGCCAGCCATAGAGAAATTCAACATTTGGAATGCTGGCCCTTAAATTATTTCAAAAAATAATTATGCTGAGAACATCCCAGGATCCATCTGGACAAGAAGATGTAACCTATTGTTAAATATATTTGCTAAAGGTTTATATTTGCTCATGGTTGAACTTCACTCAGGAAGTGAATGACTGGCTTGTAGTGCTTTTTGTTATATAATTAATAAATTTATGTTCTTTTGTATCCTCTTATACTCCATATATATATATATATATATATATATATATATATATATATATATATATATATATATAGTTATAGCTAATAAGCAATTCTTGTATTACCTAAGTGGGTCTTATTCTTATCCCTGTGGAAAGATAGCATGTAAATATATGAAGGCTCTTACATTTTTCCAAATGTTGGCCACATTTTATCAACACATTCTTTGAAATATCCTTTCTCCCTCTGCTGTCACTGTTACCACCCTGCTACCTCAAGTCTTCATTACATCTGGACTATGATAATTTTCTAATTTGTCTTCCTGACTCTAAACTCTCCTAATTCCAGGTCATCCTGCATTTTACCACCAGACTAGTCTTTTTTTTTTTTTTTTTGGCTTCTTGGAGGGGGAAAGGTAGGGGAATTGGGGTTAAGTGACTTGCCCAAGGTCACACAGCTAGTTTTTGTGTTAAGTGTCTGAAGCCATATTTGAACTCAGGTCCTCCTGACTCCAGGGCTAGTGCTCTATTCACTGCACCACCTAGTTGCCCCAAGACTAATCTTTCTTAGGTTCCATTTTTATGTTATCTCTGTTCTGGTCAAAAACATTAAAATAGTTCATAATTTTCTTCCATGTCAGATCTAAACTATCCTGCCTGGCTTTACATTCCACCCATACCCACAGGCTCCCACCCAAATCCAGGCATATTCTAGATAAGCATGCTAATTTTCTAATACTTCCCTACAGACATCCTTTGGGCTGCATCGACTGTTCATTCATACCTCCAAGGCTCATTTTCACCCACACTTTCACTTCCTTTTGCTTGGAATGCTCTCCCCAGGCTTTACCTTTTATCTAAATCCCACCCATCCTTCAAGGTACTATTTCCTCCGTGAAACTTTTTCTGACTCTCTAGCTCTCAGAACAAACTCTTTGCTCATCTTCTGAATTTGGGAGTCTAAACCACATAATTTCAGCATTTAGGATCATAGGAGCATAGATTTAGATCTGAAAGGGACAACAGAAGTCATTGAGGTCGATCCCCTCATTTTAGAGATGAAGGAACAGAGGCCAACAGAGAGAGGTTAAGTGATTTGTTCAGGGTCACCCAGTCAATCAATATGAGGCAAGAGTTGAGCCCAGGTCTTTCTGAATCTCTTTCTACTACTTTCTTTACTGCTATTCTTTCTACTACTATTCTTTCTACAACATGCTGTTGCTGGGTCTCACACTTAATTCTGGACTGTCTCTCTGTCACTTGCTAATTGTTTCCTGTTTTAACACTGTCTCCCTAATTAGATTATAAATTCTTTAAGGACAAAGGCCGTTGCGTTGCTCACAGAAGGAACTTGAATCTAATGTTTGCTGAATGAATTTTCATTAAAGACTTCTAGTCCCCCCACAGCACCTAATAAAGCACTGAGCACACCCTGAGAATGCAATAAATACCCATTTACTGATTCAATATTTGTACCAGTGTGCAGCTAATCTCATATTAGCTTATTGTTCTTTTGGGGGAAGAATACCATTTGGGGGAAGAGCACCATTTTCATCATATGAGAAGAAGCTTAGTATTGTCCAAAGAATACTAAGAATGAAGTATGAAGACTTTGGCTCTACTCTATGGCCTGTGCTATCCTCAATGAGTAATTTTACTTCTCTGCATTTCAGTTTCCTCATGGGCAAAAACAATCCTGTATTACCTACCTTACTGTTTCTTATGAGAATCAAATATGTTAATATTTGTAAAAATTCTTTGGCAACCTTAAAGTTTTATACAAATTTAAGTTGTTTCTTAGGATGATTAGTGTCATGGTGTAGTGCCAATGCAATATTCACAGTGCCTACAGCAACTGTAAATATGCCGGCATAGTTCTCAATCACAAAATATAACACTCTCTATATAGAAGACAGAAGCAAAACATTTATTCAGACACCAGAAAACTGAATTCCTAAACCAGAAAGCTGAATCTATCAGAGTAGCAAAGAAGTTAATACACCATAATATCACAGAGAATCAAATCATCCTTTAGCTTCCCACAAATCAATACTCACAAGCCTAGCTGTCTGCTTGCCTGCTGTCCTCTCTCTCCCCCACAATCTAGCTGCTCTGACTCCCAGCTTCCTATGGGCTCTATTCCACCCTTCAGTAAATTCCTCCCCACAGGCTCCATGTGATTACATTCAACCTATTAGGAGGCAGGAAATATTCTCAAATCAAGGAAGATCTTCAAATTCCCTTAGGCTTATTAAGGGGCAGGGAAGATCTTCAAATTATTATTACCATTACACATGGTGATGCCTTTTTCCCCTTCAGTAGGATTTAAATAAAAGGCTACTACCTTATATGGCATGGGTTTTAAATTCTAAAAAGTAAAACTGATTAGGAAATAGTTGAAATTAGGAAATTGGGAAAAATATACTGGAATGTCACTGTGCTGTAAGAAATGAGAAACATGAAAAATTCACAGAAGCATGTGAAGACTTATGAAGTGATGCAGTATGTCATGACAGAACCAGGAAACTAATCTACACAATGACTACAATCATATAAATGTAAAGAACAAAACTACAAAGTTGAACAGAGTATAACAATTACAATGCTCAAATCTGGCCTTGGGAAGAGTTGAGAAAATGCACCTCCCTATCTTTGCAGAAGTGGGGGGGTCTCAGACTTGGTGGATACGCTGGTTGGTTTTTTATTGAACTGTTCCTTTTTTCTCTCTTTATGTTTTAATCTTTACTTTAAGAGGTGATTAATTATGTAGGAGATTGAGACTGATATATTTAGAATGATGATATAAAAATGATACCAATCAAAATGAAAATATAGCTGCCATTCATATGCTTTCAACTTCACATTAGATAGTATGCTTCTTAACAAAATCTGAGACTCTGTTTGCATTTTCTTCTTTGAAGTTTATGTTAAAATGGAAACTTTCATGAAATGAAATAATTCTTTAGCCATGCTTCTAGTTATTCTTGGGGAAAAAAAAACTTATAAAGTTCATGTCACTTAATTGTAACAGTTCACACTTATATAATATATCAAGGTTTTCAAAGTGCTTTCCTCACAACAATCCCATGAAACAGATCATTCAGATCTTACATAGGAGACAAGGCCCAAAGAGGTTGAACTCAGCTACTAGCACTTTACCCAGTTAGTGTCATAGCCAAGATATGAATTGCTCTTTCTAATTTAGCACCTTTCAGTGTTACAGTTTTGCCCTGCTGTTAGATCAGTTATCATATATCTCAGACATAAACTACTTACAATATTTACATGAATAAAAAGATGCTAATTTGTTCCTGTATGTTTCTAAATAGCAATGCTTCTATTTAAAATCATGAATATTATCAAAATTTCTTTTGAATGAAGTTTTCTGGAGCATAAGGCAAATTGAGTTTAAATCTTTCTATAAATCATGCACCCCCTAGAAAACCCAGAAACACACTTTTAAAAGAAGAAACAATTATCCAACACATTTTCTCTATTTTTATTTTCTTCCTTAGTTTGTCAGTGTACATTTCATGTAGATAGGAACCCAGAAATGATTTAAAGGAGGTTTGCCTCTCCTAAGACTTTCTCTCCTGGAATTCAGCATCCTTGTTCTGTCCTATCACACTTTCTCTTGTGGAAATGACTAAATATATAAACAACAAAACAAATTAAGTCCCTTCAGACATTGATGAGGAGGAAAAGATTTACATCTCAACTGCTTTCATAGCTAAAACACTTCAAGAACTGTGGAGGGGCTGTTATCTTTTAGTTGACACATAAATATAAGGTCTTGAGTATTTAAATGATTTATTTAAACACTTGCACACTGTGCACAGACCCTTAATGAATGTGGAAGAACCTACAGCATCATATGTGTAGGTCAGATGGAGGATAAAATAAATAAACCAAATGTTCTTAATGATGGATAAATCCCAGTGATGTAACTATTACTTTTCTGCTCAATTAAAGATCACTTCACGTTTTTCATAAACATAGGGGTGTTATTCCTGTTGTTCTAGCCAAATCCCAACATGAGCAGCTGTATTCTCCATTCAGTTTCAAAGGGATAGAGCATTCATGTTCTCAAGTGTGTTGTGTTGCTATGTACTGTTTAACAGCTGTTGGGGATCTCACCAGGGAGAGGTACATGTCAGTAGTGAGAGCCCCTTACATCTCTGTCACTCATGCACTGGAAGCCTGGAACTTGTGAATTACAGAACTAACTTTGCCAATTACTTGTTGGCAAAGTTTCTGCAAAATGGAGACAACAATGAGCTCCTCAG
This sequence comes from Gymnobelideus leadbeateri, assembly GCA_011680675.1. Classification (NCBI taxonomy): domain Eukaryota; kingdom Metazoa; phylum Chordata; class Mammalia; order Diprotodontia; family Petauridae; genus Gymnobelideus; species Gymnobelideus leadbeateri. Next base: position 155,175 of record WOXC01007967.1, read on the forward strand.
ATGGATATTATAAGGTGACATGCACACTGGAAGATCTCATTTCACATTGTTCCTCCAGCTCTACAGACTCTCTGGAAGTAGAAAACTCCTCCTTCACCCAAATCTCTAAAACATTATGGAACTGGGAAAGATGATTTCTCCCATTCCCCATGCAAGCCCTGAATGACTTCCCTAAAAGATTATAACATATGAACTACAAGTCAGAGAATTAGACTAATGGGTGGTGGTGATAAAATTAAGTTCATAAAGATAAAAACATTAATTCTGTGTACTTTACCTATCTTAGGTACATGTGATGATTTGGTTTTTGTACAGGTTTTGAGGGTTGTCAGACAAAAGCATTCCTGTGGAATATAAAGTATTACTCTAGATTCCTGTCTTGAAATAATCTGAAAAAAGCAAACTAATTAGTATGTGCCTTAGGGATTCACAAAGCTCACAGCCAAGTGTGCTTTGTTTTGACAGCTGTCCTCACACACTTAAATGATGCCATTTCAAGGGAGATAGAATGATGTAATCTTGGTGACAGCACAATTGTCATTCTGCTAGAAAGACAAGTATTGTGATCTCAATGGAAAAGAAAAGTGATACTTTCATCTCTAAGCTTAGATCCTACTGACTTCCATAATTTCAACATTTCAAACAGGGCTGGGAGTGGAAATTACTACAAGCTGTTGAATAAAGATGACATCATCTTGCCACCCACAAAACACTATGGGTTTGACAGCTTAGAAGATGTCACAGCAAGGAGAGGAGCGCAACTTCAAACTAAGTTAACAATTTTTTATTTCTAGGGGGAATTTCTTTTCTTTCTTTTTTTTTTTAACAAGATTTGCTATTTTCTCCATTTCCCCCTTGGTCTGGCAACTGCTACTATTCTTCAAGAAAGACCACAAAATCAGGCTGTGAGATTTCCCAAAGGCACAGACAATAGCTCCCTCTGGAAGAAAATTTTGGTTCTTTGGAGCCCTTTCCTATCACAATTTTCACAACTTGGGGGCTTTTTGTGGTTAAACTTAATGATATGTTATTTGCTTTTAAACTCTTGGTTTTCAGTTGTCATTTTCTGTGATATAATGTTAATCACTCAGGTTTTTTTGTGAGACAGCTAGTGTTCATTACACATAATAACCTATATGGTGAAGTTGTCATAGATCATAAAGAGAGCATTTCCAAGCTATTAATTTTGCAGCTGGTTTAGTGTGCGTGATGGAATATTGGAAGATATTTTTCTCATGGTCAAATTTTCCCCTTTAAAGCATATACATCCTCTTTTAAGTGACTTATAGCTGATTTTATCTGTCACTATGGAATCTGGATTCATTGACATGGTGATGAATTCTCTTCACTGCTGCCTTAAATCAGAAGAAATAAATAGCAGTCAAATAATGAAATACCCAGAATGTGAATAAGACCAGAAAATGGTTCCTGTACAGAAACAATGTATTCTTTCAGTAATATTTGTTGTATCTTTTGGGTGTGAAGCACTATAATAGGTGCTAGGAGAGCTACAAAGATACGTAGTCTCTGCTAGCTTGAAGCTTATAGTTTTGTATTGGGGTGAAAATCAGAGATAACTATAATACACTGTATTTAATGATAAGTCTATTAGAAAAGTACAAAACATGTGGCATCCATGGGGGAAGGCCATCATCTACTGGTGGGGCTCAGAAAGGCTGCATGGAAGAGAGCATTTGAGTTGAGTTTTCTTAATGGTGTAAAGGACTAATTCAACAGATAAAAATGTCAAGAGAGATCTTCCAGGAATAAAGAACAGAATGGGCAAAGGGCAAAGGTGGAAGAGCATCAGACTAGTTAATCACAATTACTTAAAGGATAAGGCTGTTTATATGTGTGGTTTAGTATGGAAATGGTTTTAATTATATTTTAACCAGCAGTTCCACTCTGAAGCATCCATTGCCTTTCTGGCTGGCCGCTCATAGCCAATGTATTACACTATCAACCAGTGGAGAATTAGAATATTTTGGTGATAATCTTTCAAAATGAACCATAATTTAGAAACCCAAATAGGGGTGAGATTCCTAGTCCCCTCCACTCCTACTCTTTTCCTCCCTTCTCTCTACAACTCTCCTTTTTTGGTAAATGAAGATCCTGGATGACTATGGCTATAATTCTAAATGACAAGGTCATTATTGCCTAATGTTTATTTTACATGTTTGATGTGTCACATGATTTTAAGTGTTTTTGAAATTCTGAGTCCATTGGGCCCCTTAGCTCTCACACAGATGATGCCAACTATATGAGTTATGATTTCATATAGAGAAAATAGAAATCAAATATCAGAGTTTTAAAGCCTGAGAAGAAAATAAAAATTCTGATTCTTCTTCCACATTCTATTTAGGGGTACATTTATAGTCTCATCTTAAGGAAGAGCTACTAAAGCTGAACTCCCTTGACTAAACCTCTTTAAAGATGCATAATAGTGACCATTTACTTAGTCCATGACTTGGATGCACAGATATGTACACATGTACTTTGGCTTCATATGCAGATTTTAAAAGCAAAATTTTCCCCTTTTCACAAAAGTTCATTAGCTGTGACATAGTCCTTTTTTCTTAAAATGCCCTATGTTATCTTTCCTGGGTGATTTGTAGCTCCACTTAGTCTCTCTCCCAGGAGCACAGCCAAAATGAGTGCAACTACAAAGCAAGAAATAGCTTGACTAGGACCAGTGAGCACCAAGCACCAGAGTGCTCTTAGAACTTTGAGGGATCATTTGGAAGTCAAGCTATCCAACTTCCTTCCTTTATGTCTGAGAACACAACTTCCTGAGAATTCTGCTGGTGTTTTGCTTGGGAAAATATTGCATCAGGTTTTAACAAAAGATCCTTAAGCCAATTATTTACCTGGCCGCTATGCTGTTCTATAGCTTCTGAAATATTACTTCAAATATGTCAAATTACAAATATAACTTTTATGTTTTCCATTCATGACCTCAAATAACTTTCCACTAATGATTTTAACCAATAAATTTAAACTATATTACAGTCACAGGTGTATTTTCTTAGGACAAGATAATAGTAAAGGATACTTTTCCCATTTTTTAGATGGGAACTCAAAGCCTTGGTCTACTGTTAACTGCCATCCTAATTCTCATGCTCAGAACTGCATTTTTCCTCCCAAGTTGCAATCATGTTGCTTGCAGCTGACAGCATAGGCCTGCCCCTCCCCTACCCAACTTGGTTAGGAGTTGGGCTCCAATCAGAAATACATGTAAGAAATTCCCTGAAATCTCAACATTTTCAAGTACTATGTCATGCTTATAGGAAGGAGAAAAAAAGAATATGAAGTGTTAGGAAGGAAAAGAAGGAAAATTAGTAACTACCACATGATATTAATCAGCCATTAAATTGAAGGAGAGATGGGGGAAGGGAGAGGTAAAGAGTGTCAGAGAGTATATTGACTATGCCTTGTAACATTCATTCAGTGGGTTGGCAGGGCACATGGTGAATATTTCAATCCTTGAATTATGACTCAAGGTTTGTTTGTTTTTTTGCCTTTTTTCACCAATATCTGGTCCCACTTTCTTGCTCTCCTAGTAGACCAAAATGAACAAATCAGACATTTTAACTTCATATGGTGAGCTCAGAGAATATACTATGAAATGATCAAGACAACAAGTACAAAAACTAAATACTATGGTGATTACAAAGAAGTCAGCCAAACCAAGGACCCCACTTCTAACCAGGGAATATTATTTTGTTAGCTATAAAGAAAGTTGTCCTACTTACACAGAAAGACAAAGGTAGAAACTGGATTAGCACAGGGACTTCTGGAAAATTATCCCTTTTAAGAGATCCAATATGGCACAGAAGAGCCTGGGCCTGGTCATGGAAGAGAGATAATTGTGTACTTCCCAATTGTGGTGTTGTCTATTGAGGCCTAGAGGCCTCATAAAAGTAGCCTTAACAACTGACTACTGAATAAGCTCTAAGCAAACCAAGCCAGAGACAGAGAAACTTATGAGGGGAGACAATAAGACTTCAAGAGGCCAAAGAGCTAGCCAAGTAAAGGAATTAGGCAGTAACTGCAAGGTTAACCTGAAGCACAGGGAAGGGATCTTTTGAGTCAGAGGAGGAAATTGTCTTCCTCAACTCCTGTTTATCAGACAGGATGATATAAGCTTTGTTAATCACGCGAATGTGTCAGCTATACCAGTGTGTGGACTAACTTGGGCTCACATTTATTATCTATAGTTAGGATAAGACAAGACATCTGTAACTCATTATATCTATGCTTTTCTTTCTCCCCTAGTTACCTAATAAAGTTCCTTTTGAAAAATGCCAACTTTGCATGAGCTAGATTAAGGAATAAGAGGGTTTATCCACATATAGACAGAAAAATGAGGGGGATTAGAACATCTCTAGGGGAACTGGTAGAACTACAGTGATTAGAAAGGGGGAAACCCACAAGAAGGAAAGTCCCATGGCCAGTTGTTATTGCTGTGACTTTTCTGCTTTGGGATAGCCCCTCAGAAATACTTCCTGAAAAGTTGGTTATAAAACTCATTTAAGTAAATTGAATCACATTTTCCCAACTAACTTGCATTATAAAACTGGAGATGTGTTCTGAAACACTTTCGACATCAAGCCATGATAAACATCACACTTAAGACCTAGACAAACCTTTTAAAAGCACTCATTTAAAGAGGAAAAATGCATCTGAAAGAACATAAATATACAGAATAGTTATAAAATAACAATGAAATTTAAAATATATCAGAAATTATGTTTCCTTTAAATGTAACTAACTAGTGAGAAAGAAGTATCCAGGATGTAACCTGGCCCGTCATATTTAGGTTTTAATTTTGCTTCCAGCAAGGAAAATGTTTCTTTCTAAAAACATGACACTACATTCACTAAATGGCATATATCCATAATCTTCTGACATAGGAAACAAGTGAAAAAAAAAACCTAACCTATGTTTTTCTTGTTTTTTTTTCCCCCAGAGTTTATAAGCTACAGCTCACTATCCATAATATAATAACCTATTCTTTGCTATATTTGATACCAGGCTTAAAAATAGTTCCAGACCCATTGATTGAGAAATGGCTAAATAAATACATGAATGCAATGGAATATTTACCAGGCTTTAAGAAACAATGATTACTGTAAAATGATCTGCTGTGAATAACCTATGCTATTCTCAGCAATACAATGAATGCAAGACAACTCTGAAGAACTTATGATGAAAAATGCTATCCATTCCCAGAGAAAGAACTGATGCTGTAGGAATACAGATTGAAGCAGACTGTTTTTTTAACTTTCTATATTTTTCTTGATTTTTTGTCTATGTTTTCTTTCACAAGATGGCTATTATGAATATGTTTAGCATGACTACACATGTATAACCTATACAGAATTGCTTGCCTTCTCAATGAGGGAGTGGGGAGGAAGGAAGGGAGAGAATTTGAAACTCAAAATTTTAAAAAACAAATGTTAAAATGTGTTTTTACATGTAACTGGGGAAAAATTAAATACTAAATAAGAAGAAACAATGGTTATGAAGAATTCAGAGAAGCACAAGAAGATGTATATGAACTGATGCATAGTGAAGTAAATAGAACAAGGAAAATTACATATATAAGGATTACAATACTATAAATGGAGCAAAAAAAAAAAAAAACCCAAACCTGAACAATACATAATTAAATTGATGAAGGTTGGCCATTGAGAAAAGTTGAGAAAATATGCATCCCTCTACCCACTGAAGATATGTGGGACTATGGGTATAGAATACTGCATATTCTGTCAAATATAGCTGTTGTGTAGTTCTGCTGAACTGATTTTTTTCTTTTTTTTTCATCTTTATTGCAAGAAAGAATTCACTAGGTAGGAGAGTAGGGAGAGATATGATCAGAAATAAATGTAATGTAAAAATAAAACTTCAATAAAGATAAGATAATTTTAAAAATAATGCCTGCTCCTGAATATAAAAGAACAAGGCAGGTGGGAATATGATAGATGTCTCCAAGTATCTGAAAGGTTGTCATGTAGAAAAGAGATTAGACCAGTTATTTTTGGCCCTAGAAGAAAGGACTAAGAGAAATGACAAGAATTTTTGGGAAACCAGATATTGACATGCTATAAGGGGGAAAAAATTTCCAAGTTATAGTTATGTAAAAGTAGAATGAGCTGTTGTAGAAAGAAATGAGTCACTCTTCCATCAAAACCTTAGTTGACCACTTTTTGGAGATGCTATTGAGGATTTCCTGTTCAGTATGTGTTAGACTACATGCCCTCTGAGATTCTTGGTAAGAAAACAGTTTTAGGATCTTAAAACAGTGTCTAAGGCCCAAAAAGTAAAACATAGGTAGCTTTTGAATTCAGTGGTTTGGAGTAGAGTTATTCCTTATGTCTATGGTTTGTAGAAACAGGAGGCAGAGGAGAAGAGATGAAGTATTAGTTCTTCCTATTTGACCCCCACTTCCATCTCCCTTGAGGTTACAGCTTAAGTGTTTTTACCTTGACAACTGAAAAAAAAGATTTCACATGGAAGCTGTGTGTCTTTCAAATGACCAGGAATAAGGTAAACTCAGACTTATTAGAATAGCCACTGAGTAACATATATTCTAGAAAATACAAAGATTCTCACATAACTTCAGGAGACCAAGTAAATACTAACTTACTTCCCCACCTTCTACACCAACACAAGAAAAAGAAATGTAAACATGAAGCAGTGATAAGCCAGGAAACTCATTGTCAACATTTAACAGAAGTTTAATTACAATACACTTTCAATTGCTAGGAGAAGGATGCTTGGAAGTGATAAAGGGTTGGACTGCCACTAGATGACTTATAAAGACCATTTCCAACTTGGGAACACAATTATTCTATGGTTCAGGACTGATAGTAGAGCTACTACATTTGTGGGCTTATATATTGTTGTTTTTCTGAAGATGCCAAGAAGTGATCAAGTCTTTTTATCTATTTAATCTTCCAAGAAAGAACTAAGTTGCTTTGGGGTCAGATAATTAAGTTTTGAAAAATTTTTTAAAGTGAGGTACTTGGGACTTTTTTATAAGGGAGAGGATAAAAAAAATTTCCAGAGAGATCACAGAATTCACCAAAGGAAAAGTTTAGAAGAGCAATATGTCACCAGTTTGCATAAGGTTTAAAGATGAAAGAAAATGAATGGATTGGGTTAAAATGTTCCTTCTAACTTTAAAATTGAATAATTCTATGAAATATAAGATGTAATAAGAAATTGTTTTAAGTTGAAGGTCATGAACATTCAGCCAATGCCAGGTGGACTGATGAGCTAAACTCAGTGAGTTTAAACTGGGGCTATCTCAAATCCATTCTGGAGCCCGATTTACCTTAAATGATTCCTTATACCAGAGTGTCAAACACAAGGCCTATGCTTTCAGGGACCCACAGCACTCCCAAATGCAGCTAAACCAGATTAAAATGTAACCGAAAAATACCTAACAAAATAAAGATATAATAAAACATAGATAATGTTAACATGTATTTTTCTAAGTCAACATGCCCCCAAAGACATCCTCATGTATGATTTACTGGCCCCCTGTTTCTTTTTGTGTTTGGCTTACATTGTTGAGAAACAGAGATAACCAATCAGATCACTTTTTCTACATTGTCAATATGTCATGACATTTAAGAATCTACTGTATATTCTGAAGTAAGTTGGATATTCACATTAGATAATATTTATAGAATCTGGAACTAAGAGAACCTTTGTAACAGTTCCCGGAAACAAAGTTTAATAATAGATGTTCAAGGTTTATTTTGATAACACTTTGTATAGCATTAGAAGTTTTGCTTTTGAACTAAAATAGAAAAAGTTTCACTTGTACATCTGTGTGATGATGTCTTAAGGATTCTGGGACTTTACATGTGTTCCAAATCCTGAGTTTCTTTTCAAAGGCACAGAGAAAAGTTAAGGCCTTCACCCTTTCTTCCAAATAATTGAAATTGTGTATTTTGAGGGAGAAACTGTAATAGGGAGGGTCTTGCAGCAATTTCTTATATTTTTTCACATAAACACAAATAGTTCTGCATATTACATTGGCTTTGTAAAATCACAGTTTACTAGTTTCTATTTTTAGAAATCTTTTAATTTATCCACTTTGTCTCCATTAAAACAAGACATAGTCAAAGAGATATTTGTACTATATGTATTTCTCCCTGAAAATAATTTGGAAATGTTGGGAAGAGCATTATCTTTAAAAATCAAATGGACGGCACTGGAGCATGCAGCATGTGAGATGTCATGATACATCATATTGAAATAAAAGACAAGGATAGTAGCTTTAGTTACTCCAGCCCACTTGTGCCTTTGCTGATCTGGAGTGTGCCTAGAGCAAGAATAAGATCCAGGGCAGCTCAGAGTGTGGGGAGACCATCAATGAATTGCCAAACTTTCTCTAGAGAGAAATCTCTAAGGGGGTAGGCTTCTGTTTGCATCTCTTCCCTGACGTGATGAGCAGGAAGACATCAGCTGGGGAAGGCATGAGTATCTATGTGTTCCTAGAGGTTAAGCACTTCCCAATGAGCCAGATGGCAAAGAATCAGGAGGGAGATTTCTCCTGATGTGTGAGAGCTCATCTTGCTTCACTAACAAGGAAGAAATGTTCCCTTAGGTGGAAATGATGGAATCCTTTGGAGAAAAATCCCATGCATTTATAGAATTTGGAATAAAGAGAAGGAAAACCGGGAGCAATCTGGTGTGCACCTGAAGTGATCAGAAATTAGATTCCAAAGGGTTCAGAGAAAACATAATTATAATCTCATGAACTAATATTCAGTAGAGAAAGTCAGCTCAGGAGTGATAGAAAACACTTTTAAGAATGAAATATTGGGGGCGGCTAGGTGGCGCAGTGAATGGAGCGCCGGCCCTGGAATCAGAAGGACCTGAGTTCGGAGCCGGCCTCCGACACCTAATCCGCACAAACAAAAACCTAGCCGTGTAACCTTGGGCAAGTTACTTAACCCCAATTGCCCTAAAGGGGCGGCTAGGTGGCGCAGTGAGTAAGAGCGCCGGCCTCGGAGCTGGGATGACCCGAGATCAGATCCGGCCTCAGAAAATGAGCACCCACGCATAAATCAAATGACTAGCCGTGTAACCTTGAGCAAGTTACTTAACCCCAATTGCTTTAAAAAAAAAAAAAAATGAAATATTGAATAGGCTGATTTCAGAAAAACCTGGAAAGACTTAAATGAACTGATGCTGAGTGAGAGGAGCAGAACCAGGAGAACATTGTACACAGTTACAGTCACATTGTGTGCTGACTGACTTGATAGACTTGGCTCTTCTAAGCAATGTAACTTCTAAGACAACTCCAAAAGGCTCATGATGGAAAATGTTATCCACATACAGAGAAAGAACTACGGAGTCTGAATGAAGATAGAAGCATACCATTTTCTCTCTCTTTTTTATTTTGTTTCTTCTTTCTTGTGGTTCATTCCACTGATTATAATTCTTCTTTGCAACATGATTAACATGAAAATATGTTTAATGTGAATGTATATGTAGAGCCTTATCATATTACATGCTTTCTTGGGGAGTGAGGGGGAGAAAAGGGGGAGAAAATTTGGAACTTAAAATGTTGTGGAACTGAATGTTGTGAACAAAAACCAACCAACCAAACAAATAAACACATCAATAAATGAATGGACGGATGGATGAATAAATAAATAATGAATAAAATGCTGAAGACACAAAGAAAAAAAAAAGAAAAAAAAATCAAATGGAAAGAGTCCATTTGGAAAGCCCACTATACTATTTCCTATGAAGAAAATTTATACTTCAAGGATCTGTGGGTTGTCTGTGTGTGTGTGTGTATGTGTGCACATGTGTGTGTTTCTGTTTCTCACGAAGAGGTGGCCCTTCTCCTTGCCAGGACAAACCTCTCTACAGATATAAGTAATCCTATTATATCCCATCGTCTCCAGCAGATTGCTTCTTCTGTCACCTCCATTCTCTCACTAATCTTCAATCTCTCTCTATTAGCTGCTTCCCTACAGCCATACATCCCTATGCCTCCCCATCCTCAAAAAACTCTCACTTTATTAAATGACTATTGTCCAAGGCTCTGACCTGGGTTCTCTTCTCTTTTCCCTATATATTATTTTGCTTGGTGATCCCATCGGCTCCCATGAATTCAACTATTATTTCTATGCAGATGATTTTCTGTTCTATTCCTCTAATCCTAACCTCTCTCCTGGTCTCTAGTGTCAGATCCACCACTGACCATTGAAATGTTTGTTCCACTGACATCTTAAACTCAATATATTTTTTTAAAATGAACTCATTATCTTCCCTGCCCTTCCCTCCAACTCTCCTCTCTTTCTAACTTCCCTATTGCTTTTGAGGCTATCACTATCCTCCTTTAAGTCTTAGCTAAAACCCCAACTTTTGCAATGAGGTTTTCCTAGTTCACCATAATGCGAGTGCCTTCCCTCTGAGATAAACTTCAATTTAACATATGTATATATATATATATATGTATATATGTATGTACATATACATATATTTATCATCCATATACATATGTGTGTACATGTATATGTGTCTTATTTGTATGTAGTTATTCATATGTTATGTTCCACTGGAACACAAGCTCTTTGAAAGTAGGGACTATTTTTATCTTTTTTGTGTCCCCCATTCCTGGTACATAATAGGTACTTATGGAGAATTTTTCTGTGCAAAATTCAAATGGAAAATGAAAGTCTGTAGATATTGAGGTTATCCAGATGTTTCTTCTTATTTTGTTTTTATTCATATTATTGTATTTATTCCATTGGGTCATTAGACAGTAGAAATGTTTTTATGAGCTCAAAAGTCACTAAAAAAGGAATTGGTTAACTAGTCCACATAGGAAAAACCAAGTGGATGAAGGATACATATATGTGAGGCTATTACATGCAGTCAGGGAGATGAGCATTCCTTTGAGTTAATTCATTATTTTGGGAAGACACTGCAGATGGACAACATGCTGGACAGAGAACTGAATAGAATAAGATAAATTTGGACCACATCCAACCATATAGAACTTTTCATTATCCCAAGTTGTTCTCTGCTGCCAGAGCTCTTCATTTTAACATGAATATTCAAATTTTGGTGCTTTGTGACATGATTGAAAAAGAAATAAAAATGTCAGGTTACCCAAAGGTCAATGGAAAGGTGCATACTGAGTGTAAGTGGATGATATATTAACATGGTATATAAATCATATATAATGATGTTACCTTTGAGCAAGAAGAGTTTTAAAAGACATCATCATGGAACACTAGTGCACTGTTGGTGGAATAATAAACTGATCCAACCTTTCTGGAGAACATTTTGGAAGTATGCTCAAAGGGCTATAAAACTGCATATCCTTTGACCCAGCAATACCACTACTATGTCTGTATCTCAAATAGATCAATCAAATCCATCTCAATCAATCAAAAATGACATATTGTACAAAAATATTTATAGCTACTCTTTTTGTGGAAACTGATGCCCATCAATTGGGGAATGGCTGAACAAAAGTTGTGGTGTATGATTGTGATGGGATGTTATTGAGTTATAACAACAAACAGGATGGTTTCAGAATTTTTAAAGGAAAACTTTATGTCTTATTACACCATGATCCTGGCTAATAGCTTTTCAAAACTTTGAGAAAAATCTTAAAAAGAAAGTTTCACATGTCACCTGAAACTTACAAATTTAACATTATCAAAGAAGGAATGCTTCTATACTCTTACATAGACCACTAGAAAGAAACAACAATTAAAAAGCTAATAAACTGTCTCAAAGGCATTTTTTGTGTGTGGGGGTTTTATGTGTGTGTGTGTGTGTGTGTTTTTACAATCCTTCCTCCACAGTAAGGTAATGTTATTAAATAATCCAATCCATTCACAAAATGGCTCTCTGCATCTGCTCTGGTGTCTTCTGCCAAATCACTGCATACTTATGCATGACTGAAATAAGAATTTCCTTAACATTGTTATTTCGATAACCTGAAGCTGTTCTGTTACCTCTGGGCTCTCATCCTTTCCTATTTATACAGTGAAGCCCATGGCCAACAGGCAGAAAAGCTCAATAGTGGCTCCTCCCTCCATGACCCCCACTTCCTCCACTGTCTCTGGGACCATAGTTCCCTCCACCAGTTGGTCCCCCCATATTCCTGCTACCACCAAAGTTTCCACTCTTCATTGGACCATAGTTTGAAGGTTGCTGATTATAATTTCCAAAATCATTGTAGTTCCCACTTCCATAATTGCCTCCTCCAAAGTTGTCATAACCACCTCTGTAGCCCCCACCCTGGTTGCCATAGCCAGGTCCTCCCCCACCATATTCTCCTCTGCCTCCTCCATAACCAGAACTACCTCCAAAATTGCCACCTCCTCATCCTCCTCCCTATCCTCCATCCATCTCCAAATCCACGACCACTTCCATATCCATCAGATCCCCCTCTAAAATAGCTTCCTGGGCCTGGTCCAAAATTTCCACCACCACCACAGAGATCCCCAAAACCAAAGTTTCCTCCTCTTCTGCTCCTAGAACTCTGAACTTCCTGCATCTCTTGTCTAGATAAAGTTTTTCTCACTTCTGTGTTATGGACATTGATGGTGTGGTATTTTTACAATACAATTTTATCCACAGGATCACGGTCATCAAATGTGACAAAACCAACCCCCCCTTTTCCCCAGACTATCTGTAATTATTTCAATAGTATAAATTTTCCCATATTCCTCAAAGTAATCTCTAAGGTGTTGTTCCTCAGTGTCTTCTTTAATGCCACCAACAAACAGTTACTCACAGTAACATGAGCACCAGGTTTTCCAGATTCCTCTCTGGGTACTTGTCTTTTCGGCTCAACCACTCTTCCATCAATTGAATGAGGTCTGGCAGACATGGCTGCATCCACTTGAGCCATAGATGAAAATGTTACAAAAACCAAATCCCCTGGATCTTTTGCTTGCAGGATCCCTGATAACCACATAGTCTGTGAGTTTCCCCTATTGTTCATAGTAGTTTCTCAAACTTTCTCCTGTTGTCTCAAAGCTTAGGCGTCAGATAAACAGTTTAAGGAACTGTTCCTTTTCTCTCTCCAAGCCAGCTTCGTCGCCTCAGGCCGGGGCCCCAAAGCCGAGAGAGATGAGAAGGATCTCCGGGGACCGGCGCGAACCGGACTCGTCCTGGCACCAGTGGGGGGCTGCCGTGCTGTGGCCTGGAAAACCACACCGCGGCCGGCCGCTGGGCGCAGGGTCCGAGGCAGGGAGCGAGGGCCAGGACGGCCGAGGGGAGGGCGACAAGCTGGAGGAGCAGGTGGAGGCGGCGACTCCATCGGCGGCGGCTGCTTCTACTGCTCGGAACTCAAAATTTTAAAAAATGAATGCTAAAAAAATTTAATGTAGTTGGGAAATATTTAATGAAACAAATACAATGTATTTTAAAATACATTATTATGGACATACATGACTAGTAAAAGATGTGCTGGTTATATAACAAGAGCAAGGGATAACATGGATATATTGAGCATGGCACTCATGTTCCTTAAAGGCCAAATACATAGAGAATTTGAACTCTGTGATCAATAGGTCTGCTGTGAAGAATTTATGGAAGGACATGGACAAGAACTGCAAAGGATGCAAAGGCATGGAAGTATTTCAATTTGCACAAATGGGGGAGATACACCAAATGAGATCAGAGCTCTCTCTAAGTAGCAAAATAAGATTCTGAGAAAGCTTGAAATCCTCTAGATTAACCTGCAAGAAATTACTAATAAGAAATTGTTCTTGTTAAACTATGCAGATTAAATTTATGGTTTAACATTAAAAATGAAGCGTATGACAGGCTTATTAACAGAAGCATGTGCTTTTTCTCACAGGAAACCCCAGATGTCTAGTAAATATTTCTAATTACAAGTTAAAGAAGAAAGTTAACTTCTTAGAAGAAATTCAGTGGCTTCAAGAAGAGTTTAACTATAACTTCTGGGAGTTAATCATTCAATGACACACTTCCTTTCTTAAATAAAGGCTGTCTATTTGACATCTGGTGTTGGAGTTCCTACATTTATGGGGGAGTTTAGTTCCTGAAAAGAGCAAATTAGTTACATAGGATGAGTCATCCAACCACACCTCAGTCAACTCTCCAATAGCACAAATATAGGACCCACAATCACTTCATAAATTTCAATTTAACAAATAACTATTCCATCAATATTGAGAACAAAATCATTCTGAGATAGAGTATAAGGAAGAAAAAAGGTGAAGAGGCCTCTTAAATGAAATACACATGACAAACCATAATATGCCAATCTTCTGCAAAATCAAGAGCACCAAGTACTGTACTTTTATTTTACTACCACGCTTATTTGACTACTGATGTGCCTAATTTATTAAAAGAGAGTGACTTTCTACTAAGAAAGAATTACGTGGGGGGGGGGGGCGGAGGAAGGGTGGAGCCAAGATGATGGAGTGAAAGCATGAACTTGCTTGAACTCATTCCCCCCAAATCTCCAAATACCTGAGGAAAATGATTCTAAACAAATTTTGGAGCTGCAGAACCCACAAAGTGACACAGTGAAATACATCTCTAGATGAGGAGACCCTGGCTGGCTGAGAGGAGGGGTCTACTGCACCAGGCTGGGAGTGGAGCACAGTCCTTTGTGGGCCACATTGGCTGCAACACAGACTGCCTGAGCAGACCTCAGGGGACTGAATCACTGGCAGCTGTGGTTTCCAGACTTCTCAACCCAGAAACACTAAAGAGAAAGTAAAAGGTCAGTGGAAAAACCCTGCTGGACCCAGGTGACAGAGGAGCTCAGTCTGGCCCCTGACCCTGGGGCAGTGAAGATGGGCAAGAACAGCAGAAGCAGCAGCAGCAGCAGCAGCAGCTGTGGCTACTTCCAGAGCTCCAGGCTCACAAATGGTGGATCGGAGGGTAGTTGCAGGAATCTCTTTGCTGATGCTGAGGTAGGATTCTCTTGCTTTTCCCTGCTTGGATCTGGGTCACAGTCTTGGGTGGCAGTTCTGGGATGAGGAGTGCTAGCATGGCAGAGCTTGTGGAAGCTGTGGAAAGGGAGTCCTCCTCACAGTTCTGAGGCAGGTGCCTAGAAGTAGCTCTGATAAAACCCCAGAATCTGGGACACAGCACTCTCCACTCTGCTAACAGAGTTCTACCATGGCAAAGAACTCAAAAGTCAAGTAATTGGCTGGGAAAATGAGTAAACAGAAGAAATCATACTATAGAATCTTTCTTTGGTGACAAAGAGGAACAAAACATAAAACCAGAAGAAGACAACAAAGTCAAAACTCCTGCATCAAAAGTCTCCAAGAAATATATGAATTGGTCGCAGGGCATGGAGGAGCTCAAGAAGGATTTTGAAAATCAAGAAAGAGAAGTAGAGGAAAAATTAGGAAGAGAAATGAAAGTGAAGCAAGAAAATCATGAAAAATGAGTCAATAGCTTGCTAAAGGAGACCCTGTAATGGAAATGCAAATTTAAAGATCTTCCCTGCCCCTAGGCCCTTTGATTGGCTTAGGAGACTCTGAGAACCTTCCTTGATTTGAAAATATACTCTGCCTCCTAATAGGTTGAATGTGGTCACATGGAACCTGTAGCAGGAGGCTTGGTTTTCAGGAATGCCTATACCTTGATGCTGTGTAATTGGGCAGTGGGTCAAGAGGGTTGTGACATTCTCTGAGCCTGGAGAGGGCTATATAATCCCAGATGTGAGGTTTTGCTTTGGGGCTCACTTTGAGAAGTGTTGTGTGATTTGACCAGATGAGACTCTGCGCAGCCATTGAGAGCCCCCCCGGCTTTGAAAACCCAGATGTTGATGCTTCCCTCTCTGGTAACTGTGATTTGGTATTGATAATGGTTGGACAGTTTGGAAGCCTGTCTGCTTGATCTGTTTGTTTCTCTGTCTTTTAAGTTCTGTCTGTATACTTTGAAGTTCGGGGTGCTGACCTTTTCCCCCTGAACTAGGTAAATGATATATGTTTAATTGATTAAAGTAAGCTTGTTAACCCATTTTGAGTTCTTTCATTTAGAAAAGCTGATCTAAGAACCTGTGTGGTCAGTCACCCTGGGGATGTTGGGGTACTTGCTGCTACAGATCCTAAAAAATACTGAAGAAAATAACATCTTAAAAATAGACTAACTCTGGGAGCAGAGTCAAGATGGCAGAGTAGAAACAGGACTTCCATGCGGCTCTAGCTCCCACATCCTCAAATTCATTTAAAAGGTGACTCTGAACAAACTTTGGAGCTACAAAACCCCCAAAATGACACAGAGAAGCTAATCTTACACTAAGGATAGCCTGGCAGGCTGGCAGGAAGTGGCCAATGCAGAAATATGGGAGCCGGGCCCAGCCCCACAGGAGCCTAAGGTTTTAGCCTCAGGGCAGCCTGACCACCCTCCTGCTGGAGGGACTTCAGATCACCAGCAACTGTGGTGGTTTCCAAATTATCAACACATAGATGCTACTGAAAAAGTGAGAAGTCAGTGTGGACTTTGGGATCCAGTAGTTTGGGAGTGGGGTCCAACCTTTATCCCCTGGAGGGATAAGCTGCTGAGGTGCTGAGGCCCTGCTGACAGCATGTAGCAGCTTCTGCTTCTGGCCTGCAGATTGTAGGGGAACCAAGCAACCAGTCTGAGGAGTAATAGCTCTTGCTTTAACCTGCTTGGATCTGGATTTCTGTCTAGGGTAGAGGTCCTGGAGTCCAGCTTGCCAGAGCCTGTAGAGGCTTCAGAGAGGGCAACCAACTAATACCTTTGGCAGCTAAGAAAACCCCAGCAACTGGGACAGAGCTCCCCTCTCTGGTAGCAGAGTCCTACTGTGGCAAAAAGCTCAAAAGTCAAGTAAGTGAGTGATAACATAAGCAGGAAAAGGAAGCAAAGCAAGCATAGCAACCCACCTTTACACTCCTATTTTGGTGATAAAAAGGATCAAAGCATGGAACAGGAGGAAGACAATGAAGTCAGAACTCCTGCACCAAAAGCTTCCAAGAAAAATACAAGCTAGTTACAGGCCATAGGGGAGCTTAAGAAGGATTTTGAAAACCAAATAAGAGAAGTGGAAGAAAAATTGGGAAGAGAAATGAGAATGATGCAAGAACATTATGAAATGAGAGTCAACAGCCTGACTGAATAAAATAACATCTTAAAAAATAGACTAACAAATGGCAAAAGAGGCTCAAAAAGGCAATGAGGAGAAGAATGCCTTAAAAAGCTGAATTTGCCAGATAGAAAAAGACTCTCAAAAGCTCACTGAAGAGAATCATTCCTTCAGAATTAGATTGGAGTAAATAGAAACTAGTGACTTTATGAGAAATCAAGATACTATTAAACAGATCCAAACAAATGAAAAAATAGAAGGCAATGTGAAATATCTCATTGGGAAAACCACTGACCTGGAAAATAGATCCAGGAGAGATAATTTAAAAATTATATTGGACTACCTAAAAGCCATGATCAAAAAGAAAAACCTAGAAATCAACCTCCAAGAAATTCTCAAGGAAAACTGCCATGATGTTTTAGAACCAGAGGGTAAAATAGTGAAAGAATACATTGATCACCTCCTGAAAAAGATCCCAAAAAGAAAACTCCTAGGAATATTATAGCCAGGTTCCAGAATTCCCAGATCAAGGAGGAAATATTACAAGCAGCCAGGAAGAAACAATTTGAACATTGTGGAAACACAATCAGGACAACACAGGATCGGGCAGCTTCTACACTGAGGGATCAAATGCCTTGGAATATGATATTTTGGAGGTCAAAGGAGCTGGGATTAAAACCAAGAATCACCTACCCAGCAAAACTGAGTATCATGTTTCAGGGGAAAATTTGGTCATTCAATGGAATAGAGGACTTCCAAGTATTCTTGATGAAAGAAGCAGAGTTGAACAGAAAATTTGGCATTCAGATACAAGAAGCAAGAGAAGGTAAACAGGGGAAAGAAATCATAAGGAACTTATCAAAGTTAAACTATTAACATTCCTACATGGAAAGATGATAATTGTAACTTATTAAACTTTTCTTAGTATGAGAATAGTTGAAGGGAACAGAAATGTATACATACATACATACATATATATATATATATGTGTGTGTGTGTGTGTGTGTGTGTGTATACATACTATATATTTCTATATAGGAGGGTATATGGGTATATGAATACATAATGTGAGTGTGTGTATATATGTGTACAGGTATACATAGCTAGAGGGCACAGGACCAATTGAATAGGAAGGGATGATATTTAAAAGGTGAGATCAAGAGATGAGAGAGGAGATGGGGAGAGACAGAATGAGGTAAACTATCTCATACAGAAGGGGCAAGGGAAAATGGTCACAATGGAGAGGAAGAACAGGAAGGCAAAAGGGAATGGGTAGACCTTATTCTCATTGAATTTGGCTTAGGGAGGGAATGACATACACACTATATAGGGAATCTCACCCCACAGGAGAGTAGGGGAGAAGGGAATGAGAGGGGGGATGACGAAAGGGGGGGTAGGCTGGGGGGAAGGAAAGTTGGAAACACCCACTTTTGAAAAGGGACAGGATCAAAGTAGAGAATAGAACAAGTGGGCAGTGGGATAGGAGGGAGGGAAATATAGTCAGTCTTTTACAATACATCCACTATGGAAATGTTTTGTATAGCCTCACATGTACAAACTATATTGAATTGCTTATCTTCCCAGTAAGGGTGGGTGACAAGGGAAGAAGGGAATGAATCTAGAATTCAAAGATTTAAAATCAAATGTTATATATATACTATTATTAATATTATTTTACATGTAACTGGGAAATAAGATTAAGATATAAAGGCACTGAGGCATAGAAATCCACTGTTCTCTACTGGAAAGTTGGATGGGGCATGGGGGAAGATAAGGGAGAGAGCAGATTGGAGGAGGTGATATCCAGTGGGATTTCTATTTTGCGGTGATGGGTAGGGGAAAAATGGGGAGAAAATGTGTAACTCAAAATCTTGTGGAAATGAATGGTGTAACCTAGAGCTTTAATAAAACATTTGATAAAGTAAAAAATTTAAAAATATATATAAAAAAACCAGACTAACTCAAATGGCAAAAGAAGTCCAAAAAGTCAACAAGGAGAAGAATACCTTAAAAAGAAGAACTGGCAACATGGAAAAGGAAGTCAAAAACTTACTGAAGAAAATAATTCCTACAAAATCATAATGGAGCAAATGGAAGCTATTAACTTTATGAGAAATCAAGATATTATAAAAACAGATCCAAAAGAATGAAAAAAAATAGTAGACAATGTAAAAATATTTCATTGGAAAAACAACTGACCTGGAAAATAGATGCAGGAGAGATCATTTAAAAATTATTGGACTACCTGACAGTCATGATCCAAAAAAGAACCTAGACATCATCTTTCAAGAAATTATCAAGGGTGGGGTGGCTAGGTGGCGCAGTGAGTAAAAGCATTGGCCCCGGAGTCAGGAGGACCCAGGATCAGTTCTGGCCTCAGAAAATTAGCACCCACTCATAAAAAATAACTAGCCATATAACCTTGAGCAAGTTACTTAACCCCAATTGCTTAAAAAAAAAAAAAGAAATTGTCAAGGAAAACTGGCCTGATATTCTAGAACCTGAGGGAAAATAGAAATGTTAAGAATCCACCAATTGCCTCTTGAAAAAGATCCCCAAAAGAAAACTCCTAGGAATATTATAGCAAATTCCAAAATTCCCAGGTCAAGGAGAAAATATCACAAGCAGTCAGGAAGAAACAATTCAAGTATTGTGGAAACACAATTAGGACAATACAAGATCTAGCAGCTTCTATATTAAGGGATTGACGGGCTTGGGGTATAGTATTCCAGAGGTCAGAGGAGCTGGGGTTGAAGCCAGGAATCATCTACCCAGCAATGCTGGGAATAGTGCTTTGGGGAAAAATGTGGATATTCAATGAAATAGAGGACTTTCAGGCATTCTTGATGAAAGGACCAGAGTTGAACAGAAAATTTGACTTTTGAATGCAGGAATCAAGAGAAGCATGAAGGGGCAGACAGGAGAGAGAAATCATAGGAAACTTATTAAAGTTGAACTATTTACATTCCTACATGTAAAGACAATATTTGTCACTCATGAGACTTTTTTCAGTATTAGTATAGTTGACGGGAATATATATGTGTGTGTGTGTGTGTGTGTGTGTGTGTGTGTGTGTGTGTGTGTGTGTGTGTATACATATACATAGAGGGCACAAGGTGAGTTGAATATGAAGGGATGAGATCTAAAAAATAAAATTAAAAGGTGGGAGAAGGAGAAAGGGACAGATAGAATAGGGTAAATTATCTCACATAAAGAGGCAAAAGAAAACTGTTACAATGGAGGGGAAGAGCAGGGAGTTGAAAGGGAATGAGTCAACCTTACTCTCATTAATTTGGCTTGAGGAGGGAATAACAGATATACTCAATTGAGTATCATACCCTACAGGAAAATAGGGGGGAAAAGGTAAGAGGGGGAAATGATAGAAGGGAGGGCAGATTGTGGGAGGGAGTCAGAAACAAACACTTTTGAAAAGGGACAGGGTCAAAGGAGAAGATAGAATAAATGGGGGGGCAGGATAGGAAGGAGGGAAATATAGTTAGTCTTTCACAATATGACTAGTATGGAAATGTTTTGAATAACTACACATGTATAACCTATATTGAATTGCTTGTCTTCTCAGTGGGGGTGGGTGAGGAGGGAAGAAAGGAGAGAATATGGAACTCAAAGTTTTAAAAACAAATGTTAAAAAATTGTCTTTATATGCAACTGGGAAATAATATATACAGACCCTGGGGTATAGAAATCTATCTTGCCATACTGGAAAGTAAGGGGGAAGGGGAGAAGGGGGAATGGTGGAGATAGAAGAGAGGGAAGACCGGGGGAAGGGGTAATCAGTATGATTGCCATCTTGGGGTGGCGGTAGGGGAGAGATGGGGAGAAAATTTGGAACTCAGAGTCTTATGGAAATTAATGTTGAAAACTGATAATAACAAAAAAATTAAGCTTATACAAAAAAAGAAAAAAAACAACCCCAAAGGGGCGGCTAGGTGGCACAGTGAATAGAGCACCGGCCCTGGAATCAGAAGGACCTGAGTTCAGGCCTCCGACACTTAATCCATACAAACAAAAACCTAGCCGTGTAACCTTGGGCAAGTTACTTAACCCCAATTGCCCTAAAGGGGAGGCTAGGTGGCGCAGTGAGTAAGAGCGCCGGCCTCGGAGTTGGGATGACCTGAGATCAGATCCGGCCTCAGAAAATGAGCACCCACGCATAAATAATGACTAGCCGTGTAACCTTGAGCAAGTTACTTAACCCCAATTGCTTTAAAAAAAAAAAAAACAACAACAAAACCAACCCCAAGTTAATTGCTTTAATGAAAAAAGAAAGAAAGAAAGAATCACGTCTACTCCTCTTCTGGCTCTTTGCCCTTGCCCTGGCTGTTCCCCCTGAAATGATCTCCTTTATCACTTCAGCTCTTAAAATGGCTAGTTTCCTTCCAGATTTAGCTCAAACTTCTCTTTCTTCATGTGGCCTTTCCTGGCTCTTTCTACCTTCTAGTGCCATTCCCACTCAGAATACCTTGTGTCTGTCCTGTATGAGTTTTGTATATACATATATATGTGAATGTTAGTGAACCTGTTAAGATGTAAGATTGAGGTTTTTGTCTTTTTGTGTTTGTCTTTATGTCTCTAAGCACCTAGTACAATGGTTGGAAAATAGGAAGTACAGCAAGCAAAAAGTGCTTGTTGAATTATTTGTTGATTCTTAGCACCTATTTGGAACCATTGTGATACAAAGAAGTTCAAAAAAAGTTTTAACTAAACTTAAGGAACTGTGTTGATTAATAGCATGCGATCTGGGGGTAGGAGTGGATAGTCCCAAAGAAACTGGGATTTTATCAGTGAGGAGAATTCCTTGTGCAGTAACTTCCTCTAACAATGCAGATAACAACCATCTATGACTTAGGATCATAAAAAGAGTTTATAGTCCTTAGGGCTGGAAAGGACTTCATAGGTCACTCAGTTCAATCCCCTTATTTAAATGAGGAAACAGAGATTCAGAGTAGTGAAGTGATTTGCCCAAAGTCACACAGGTAATACTCATCAGAGGTGGAATTTGAACCCAGGACCTCTGACTCCAGAGACACTGTGCCACACACCTTAGTAAATACATCCTAGGGAGTTGCTTAAGGCAAGGGCTGTGCCAAGAATTGCACAGCATCTATGTAAGAGGTAGGATCTGAACCCTGTTTACTTGATTCTAACTCCAGCACTCTATCCACCACACCATACTGCTTCCAGTAAAGATCATTTTCCTATCAGAACTTTTGGTCTTTCTTCTACTTTATAGATTGGAGCTACTTTGTTAGGGACTTCCTGTGGATTTCATTCATTCAAAGAGAAATTTAATATGTTCAAAGTACTATGCCTGGTACTTGGGAGAAATAAAGTTTACCTAGGGTAACATACCTGCCCTCAATGAGTTCAGAATCAAATAGAGCAGCACACAATGAATACATAATAATACATGGTTAGTATATTAGAGAGGTGGAAAAAAAAGTGTTATGTTAGATATAAGGGAGAATCAGGAAAGGCTTCATTGGAAGAGGGGTCATTTGCTTTTGAATTTAAAAAATAGGTATAAATCAAGCAGGTGGGGGTGGAGCCAAGATGGTAGAGTAGAAACAGCTCATCCAAGCCACTCTGCCCCCAGATTTCCTCCAAACTATGTAAAAGGGGACTCTGAACTGGAGTCCCAGCACCCACAGAATGACACAGAGAAGCTAACCTCCCGCTGAGGACAGCCCAGCAGCCCTGCAGGAAGGACCAGCACAGCAGTCTGGGAGCTGGCAGCGCGGAGCCGAGCACAGGTGCGGTCTGCCTGAGTCGGTTTTAGCCCCAGGGCGGCAGGGCCAGCAGCCGGCTGGAGGGACCCCAGAACACCAGCAACTGTGGCGATTCCAGAATTATCAACATAGACATGCCTAGGACAAAGTGAGAGGTTAGTGCCCTATGGACTTTGGGACCAGTATTTGGGGAATGCATCAGCTTCCTCCCCTGGGGGCTAGAAGCTGCTGAGGAGACATGCCATTCTGTAGTTTTCAGAGGCAGCTTGAGCTCCTGGCCTGTGAACTGTAGGGAGGTCCAGCGAACAGTCTTAGGGGGTAATCACTCTTGCTTTAACCTCCCTGGATCTGGATTGTGATCTGGGGTGGAAGTTGTGGGTGGGTTTAGAGCTTGCCAGAAATGGAAGGGTTCAGATCCTACCTCTTGCCAGAAACTTGCCCTCCCATACGCTCGGGACGAAAATTCCCCTATCTGTCCGCAAAGACATACTGTGGCAACAAGCCCAAAAGTCAAGTAATTAAGTGGCAACATGCCAAGGCAAAGGAAACAAATTAAACAGAAAAATGCAACCCTAGACTCCTACTTTGGGGGCAAGGAGGGTTGAAAAATGGAGCAGGAAGAGGACCATGAGGTCAGAAGTCCTGCTCCAAAAGCCCCAGAGGAAAACATGAGCAGGTTGCAGGCCATAGAGGACCTTAAGAAGGACTTTAAAAATCAAATAAGAGAAGTGGAGGAAAAATTGGAAAGAGAAATGAGAAGGATGCAGGAAAAGTATGAAATGAGGGCCAACAGCCTGACTGAGGAAAACCACACCTTAAAAAATAGACTAACTCAAATGGCAAAGGAGGCCCAAAAGGGCAATGAGGAGAAGAATGCCTTAAAAAGTTGAATTTGCCAGATGGAAAAAGAATCTCAGAAGCTCACTGAGGAGATTCATTCCTTCAGAGTTAGACTGGAGCAAATAGAAGCTAATGACTTTATAAGAAATCAAGATGCTGTTAAGCAGATCCAAACAAATGAAAGAGTAGAAGGCAATGTGAAATATCTCATGGGAAAAACCACTGACCTGGAAAATAGATCCAGTTGAGGCAATTTAAAAATTATTGGACTACCTGAAAGCAATGGTCAAAAAAAGAACCTAGAAATCACCCTTCAAGAAATTCTCAAGGAAAATTGCCCTGATGTTTTAGATCCAGAGGGCAAAATGGAGGTTGAAAGAATCCACAGATCACCTCCTGAAAAAGATCCCAAAAAGAAAACTCCCAGGAATATTATAGCCAGGTTCCAGAATCCCCAGATCAGGGAGAAAATACTACAAGCAGCCAGGAAGAAACAATTTCAATATTGTGGAAACACAGTCAGAATAGCACAGGACCTGGCAGCTTCTACACTGAGGGATAGAAGGGCATGGAATACAATATTCCAGAGGGCAAAAGAGCTGGGAATGAACCCAAGGGTCACCTACCCAGCAAAACTGAGTATTTTGTTTCAGGGGAAAATATGGTCATTCAGTGGAATAGAGGACTTTCAAGCACTCTTGAGGAAAAAACTAGAATTGAATAGAAAATCTGACATCCAGACACAAAAAGCAGGAGATGCCTGAGAAGGTAATCAGGGAAAGGAAATCAAAAGGAACTTATCAAAGTTGAACTATTTACATTCCTATATGGAAAAACAATAACTGTGACTGAGGAAATCTTTCTCACTATGAAAATAATGGAAGAAGGGTGTATGGTCATGTGAATACATATGTGAATGTGTGTGTGTATGGCTACAGTTATATATGGATAGAGGGCATAGGTTGAATTTGTTGGGAAGGGAGGATACTCAAGGGGTGAAGTTGTGAGGTGAGAGAGGAAAGTGGCAGGAAGAGATGGGGAGAGACAAGGTGGGGTAAACTATCTCATGTAGAGGAAGCAAGGGGAAGTAGTTGCAGGGGAGGAGAAAAATAGGAAGGCAAAAAGGCGAAACCACATTCTCATTGAATTTGGTTCAGGGAGAGAATGACATACATACTAGGTGGGACATCTCAACCTACAGCAGAATGGGGGGAAGGGAGAGGAGAGGAGTGATGATGGATGGGAGGGTATCCTTGGGTGGAGGGAAGGTTGGAGGTACCCACTGTGGAAGAGGGACAGGATCAAGTGGGGAATGGACCAGGTCGGGGGTGGGATGAGGGGGAGGGAATTATAAGCAGCCTTGTACAATATATCTACTATGATAATGTTTTGCATAGCTAGACATGTACAACATATACTGAATTACTTATCTCCCCAGAGGGAATGGGTGACAAGGGAGGAAGGAAATGGATCCGAAATCCAAGGTCTTAAGATTAAATGTTTCAAATATAAAAAAAAAATAAATCAAGCAGGTGAAGAGGGGCAAAGAGGATATTCCCATGGGTATATAGGGTACATTATGAACAAAGATGAAGCTGGAAGAGAAAGTTTATGGGACAGTTTGGCTGGCATAGGGAATATATGAAGAGGAAGAATATAAGATAGAACTGGAAAGATAGGGTAGCACCAGACCGTGAGGCATCTAATGTCAGACAAAGGAACTTAGATGCTCCTTGAAGAGTAAGAGAGCTAGAGAAGAATTTTTTTTAATAGAAGAGTAATATGTCCAGATTAATAATTAATGAAAATATCTGGCAGCAATCAAAAGACCCTATCCATATGAAAACACTTATAGCAGTTCTTTTTGTAGTGACAAAGAACTTAGGACCAAGAGGATGCCTGACAACTGGAGAATGGATGAATATATGTGGCATATGAATTAATATAATATAATTTTACTGATATAAATGATGAAAGATGAATTCAAAGAAACTTAGGGAGACTATATGAACTGATGCAGAGTGAAGTGAGTAAAATTTGGATAATTTCTTTAGTAAAAGTGTAAAGAACAATTTTTGAAAGACTTAAGAATTCTGATCTCAATAATGCTATTCATGATTTTAGCATATAAACAATGAAATGTACTATCCTCTACTGATGGAGAGGTAACAGATTCAAGAATAAAACATGACTGTATATTTATTACAAAGCTTTTCTTTTCAATTGTGTATGTGTAGGATATTTAAAACAATAAAAAAAAATTATGATCCAAAAGTATAGGGCTGACCATGTTAACCATACACTCAAGAAGCTCTAGTTGATCCCTCTTACCTCTTTATAGAGGGCAGCTAGGTGATGCAGTGGGTAGAACACTGGGCATGGAGTCAGGAAGGCCTGAGTTCAAATCCTCAGGTACTTACTAGCTGTGCAATCCTGGGCAAGTCACTTAACCCTCTGCCTCAGTTCCTTTATCTGTGAAATGAGCTAGAGAAGGAAATAGCAAACCACTCCAATATCTTTGTAAAGGAAACGCCAGGGGCGGCTAGGTGGCGAAGTAAGTAGAGCCCTGGAGTCAGAAGGACCTGAATTG
Source organism: Gymnobelideus leadbeateri (assembly GCA_011680675.1). Taxonomy (NCBI): domain Eukaryota; kingdom Metazoa; phylum Chordata; class Mammalia; order Diprotodontia; family Petauridae; genus Gymnobelideus; species Gymnobelideus leadbeateri. The sequence continues at coordinate 181,447 of WOXC01007967.1, forward strand.
GATACGGCCATCCGGCCTCAGACACTTAACGCACACACAAACGAAACCTAGCCGTGTGACCTTGGCAAGTTACTTAACCTCAATTGCCCTCCAAAAAGGCAAAAAAAAAAAAAAGAAGAAAAGAAAAGAAAACCCCCAAAGGGTTCACAAAGAATCAGACACAATTGAACAACACCTCTATATAGTACAATAAGGTACAAATTCCCATTTGGTACTTAAAAGTTGAGAGAAATTATTATTTCTCTCTTATATTTAATAACTAATTATTGAATTAGGGCAAAGATTTCTACTTTCTAATCCAGAAATCAATCATGTGGGAAATATTGGGCAAAGACATAAGTAACCTGGGTAACCAGGCTAAGATCTAATCAAAGATAGTAAAAGAAATTATAAGTTTAGGTGAATGGGAAGATTTTTACTCTTTGTGCTTACTCTGACAGGTCTTGGAAAATGTAGATTCTCCCTTTTGTCAGACAGGTGATACAGAAATTGATAGGTTTCCTTGACCAAGACTTGGGTGACTCAAGTCATATATCCCTCATTGGAAGATAGCCCAACTCCTCATTGTAATATTTATTCTCTTTCATTGATTTGTTAGCCAACCAGAGTTGACTGCCACCCTTAGGAACACCCAAACTTCCAAGCACATATAAGTGTTGAGTGGGCTCCATGAGAGGTCTTTGGCATTTGAGAGTGCCACTGACCTTTTTTATTAATAAAATACTAACATTATTAATAAAATGACTAATTACCTTTTAAAGTGTCACAAAGTCCTGTATAATCTGGCTGCAGCCTCCTTTTCCATATAACTGACCGTCACACACTAGTATTTAACCAAACTGGCCTGCTTGATGTTCCTCATACATGATTTTCCCTTTCCTACTTATTCCTTCTCCCCTCCTCCCCACACCCACTACTGTAGCCCTTCCTCATCTCCACTTTATAGAGTCCCTTGCTTCCTTAAGAGTTCAGCTTACATTCAATGAAATAGAGGACTTTCAAGCATTCTTGATGAAAAGACCAGAGCTGAACAGAAAATTTGACTTTCAAATACAAGAAGCAAGAGAAGCATGAGAAGGTAAACAGGAAAAAAAGAAATCATAAGGAACTTATTAAAGTTGAACTATTTACATTCCTACATGTAAAAAATGATCATTGTAACTCATGAGACTTTTCTCAGTATGAGGATAGTTGAAGGGAATATATATGTATACATACATATATACATATGTATAGGAGGGTGTATGTGTGTATATGTCTATACGTGTGTATATGTTTGTACATGTATACATAGAGGGCACAGGATGAGTTAAATATGAAGGGGTGATATCTAAAAAATAAAATTAAGAGGTGAGAGAGGAATATATTGGGAGAAGGAGAAAGGGAAAGATAGAATAGGGTAAATTACCTTACATAAAAGAGGCAAGAGAAAACGTACAATGGTGGGGAAGAGCAGGAAGGTGAAAGGGAATGAGTCAACTTCACTCTCACTGAATTTGGCTTAAGGAGGGAATAATATACACACTCAGTTGGGTATCTTACCCTACAGGAAAGTAGGGAGGAAGGGGATGAGAGGGGGCATTATAGAAGGGATGACAGATTGAGGGAGAGGGTAGTTAGAAGCAAACACTTTTGAAAAGGGACAGGGTCAAAGGAGAAAATAGAATAAATGGGAGCGGAATAGGATGGAGGGAAATATAGTTAGTCATTCACAATATTACTAATATGGAAATGTTTTGAGTAACTACACATGTATAACCTATATTATACTGCTTGTCTTCCCAGTAGGGGTGGGTGAGGAGGAAAGAAGGGAAAGAATATGGAGCTCAAAGTTTTAAAAACAAATGCTAAAAAATTGTTTTTTTTACATGAAACCAGGAAATAAGATATAGACGCAATGGGGTATAGAAATCCATCTTGCCCTACAAGAAAGTAAGGGGGAGGGATGGGGGAGGATATAAGAGAGAATTGATTGGGGGAAAGGGTATTCAGTAGGCTTGCTATCTTGGGGTTGGGGTAGGGGAGAGATGGGGAGAAAATTTGTAACTCAAAATTTTGTGGAAATGAATGTTGAAAACTAAAAAAAAAAGAAAAGAAAAAAAAAGAGTTCAGCTTAATGCCATCTTCTATAGGAAGTCTATCACAATTGCCCCTAGCTGCCAGAGCTCTGTCCTAAAAATTAGTTTGCATATATTTTGTAATTAATTTTCTATTTCATGTTCCTCACATCTCACTCCAGCCCCAAGAGAATATAATCACCTTAAGTGCACAGATTATTGTCAGGAATAAAAATGCTCATTTTTGTCTTCACCTCCCTAGAGCCTAGCATAATACTTAGAACATAGTAAACATAATAAATATTTGTTGGGTGAGTGAATAAATTGGGTGACAAAAATAGAATTAAAGGATTAAAGTTTACAGGTTTTTGGGGGCAGCTAGGTGGCGCAGTGAATAGAGCGCCGGCCCTGGAATCAGAAGGACCTGAGTTCGGAGCCGGCCTCCGACACTTAATCCACACAAACAAAAACCTAGCCGTGTAACCTTGGGCAAGTTACTTAACCCCAATTGCCCTAAAGGGGCGGCTAGGTGGCGCAGTGAGTAAGAGCGCTGGCCTGGGAGTTGGGATGACCCGAGATCAGATCCGGCCTCAGAAAATGAGCACCCACGCATAAATCAAATGACTAGCCGTGTAACCTTGAGCAAGTTACTTAACCCCAATTGCTTTAAAAAAAAAAAAAAGTTTACAGGTTTTTAATCAACAATCAGAAGAGTGATTTGAGGAATATCAGGAAAAGGAAAAAACTATAGGTTTTGTTCATATATTGAAAAAATAATGCATATATATGTATATATATATATACACACACACACACATATATATATATATATATATATATATATATATATATATATATATATATATGAATTTTTTTTTGTCATTGAAAAATAATGTCATAGGCAAAGGAGACTCAAATGTAGAAACTCCTTCCACCAAAGCAAAATCTCTGGTATAATAAGAGGTTGAATAATTTGCCCATTGGTAAACAGCCAGGATGTGCCATGGGCAGGATATTGAACCTTCTTCTTGACTTAGAAGGTAGTCAGGAATCTACTATACTGGGGGTTCATAACTCTAGTCTGTTGAACCTTTTCAGAAACTAATTATATTTGAATAGAGCTATCATTTTTCTTTAAGTTTACAGACCCCAAGTTAAGAACCCCTGCTACCATGCTCACTTTGTATATAAAGTACACAGTTCACAAAATCCTTTCTATGGATAGACCAGAGGTGGGGAATCTATAGCTTTAAGTCTACATGTGACTTCTAGGTCCTCAAATTCTCTCCTTTGACAGAATCTAAACTTCACAGAACAAATCCCTTAAATAAAAGGATTTGTTTTGTAAAATTTGGATTCAGTCGGTCCCACCCAGTGACCTAGAAGGCCACATGTAGCCTCAAGGCTGTAGGCTCCCCACCCCTGGAATAGACTATTTTATTAGTTGCCAAAAGATTTAGCTTCAGTTCCTATGAAGTTTTGTTCAGGATATTAGAACAAGTTCTCAGTACAGAATATTTCCTAGATCTTTGGACTAGTCAGAGTAAATAATTGTTTTTAAGGCATCTCAACCCAAAGATTCCAACAACAAAAAACACATAGAACTGACAGGAATGTACTAAGGAATGAGATGGACCAAGAGGGATTTAAGCCTATAATTCTAGGTTGTTGTGGTGTCTCAGAGGGCTGAGACCTTAACCACTAAGTCATTCCCTCCCAGAGAAAGTTTCAATGCTTACCAAGGCATATCCCCATCAATTAGATTCTGAGTTTCAAAATGGTATATTTGAAGCAATTTTGAGATATGGAACATTCCAATATCTCACTGAATTCAGACAAAAATAAAACTGTGGTTTATTGAAGAGAAAGAAATGACATCCCTCCCAGATGGAAGAGCTAGGAAAAATTAAAATACATTAAAGACAGAAGGAGTTACCAGAAAATGGAAACCTGATGTCAGGCATCACATATTCTTTAGCAAGGGAAACCATGAACTGTGGAATGCTTACAATAATACAGAATGCAGCTGGAGATGCCTTGTATGTTGGTGAGTACTATGGAAGTATTTCTTATGAACCATTATTCTTAATTGCCCTGAAGAGTCATTACAGTTTCATAGTTACTCTATCAGAGAAAAGAAAAAATAGAACTAAGATCACAAACACAAGCACAAAAAGCAGAATGAATTTAGAATAGACTTCATTCTCAAAGAAAGCCACAAAAATGACTTATTTCTGTATTAAGGTTGTAGTGTACATAGTAGGTCCTTGATAAATGTATTTTGAAACAATAAATTCCCAGGCTCCTATGAAGGCCTAATCAGAAAATATAACTATATCTTATGTCTCTTTCCCTCCACTCCTGCCCACCATGATGTTGTCTGTTCCTATCCCATTACCTGTAGATAAGGGGAGCAGGAAAGGGAATCAGAAGTACCATGGAAACTGGAAGGAGCAGTCATTGGGTTTGGAGCTCTCTTAACCTAAAATATGTCAGCTAAGTAAAAAAAAAAAATAGGCCTCTTAGGGAAAGACTATCCTTGATAGGAGTTACAAGTGCTAAAGAAGCTAAAAGGAAGGAATAAAAAGGAAATGGATCTATTCTAGAATATCCAATAGGAAATAAGTATTTTCACAAGGATGCTATGTATCTACAACATTCAAAATGCAAAGCCTTATTCAAATCATAAGTGTAGGCAAAACAAGATTATATTGCTTTAGAGCTTTTTTGTTTGTACTCAGATGATTAACATCAATATGACTTCATACCTTGGTATACTGATTCAACCATTCTGTAGAACAATTTAGAACTATGTCCAAAGGATTATAAAACCATGCATACCCTTTGACCAAGCAATGACACTACTGGGTCTGTATCCCAAAGAGATAAAAAAACAAAAAGGAAAAGGACCTATATGTACAAAAATATTTGTAGCAGCTCTTTTAGTGGTAGCAAAAAACTGGAACTTGAGGAGATGTCCATCAACTGAGGAATGGCTGAACAAATTGTTGTATAATGATTGTGATGGAATACTATTGTGCTATAGAAGTGACAAGCAGGATGCTTTCAGAAAAAACCCAGACTTCCATAAACTGATGCAAAGTGAAATGAGCAGAACCTAGAGACTACTATATACACTAATAGCAATAGTGTATGATGATGAACTGTGAATGACAGCTATTCTCAGCAATACAATGATCCAAGACAATTCTGAAGGACTTATGATGAAAAATGCTATCCGTCTCCAGAGAAAGTATTGATGAAGTCTGAATGTAGATCAAAATAGACTTTTTCTTTACTTTCTTGTTTTTTTGTCTGTGTTTTCTTTTACAACATGACTAACATGAAAGTATATTTTGCAAGACTGCACATGTATAATCTATATCAAATTGTTTGCCTTCTCAATGAAGAGAGAAAGGGAGGGGAAGAGAACATTTGGAACTCAAAAATTTTTAAAAACAAATGTTAAGGGGCGGCTAGGTGGCACAGTGAGTAGAGCATCGGCCCTGGAGTCAGAAGGACCTGAGTTCGGATCCGGCCTCAGACACTTAACGCACACACAAACAAAAACCTAGCCGTGTGACCTTGGGCAAGTTACTGAACCCCAATTGCTCTCCAAAAAAGGCCAAAACAAAACCCAAGTGTTAAAAATTGCTTTTACATGTAATTGGGGAAAATAAAATATTAAATTAAAATGAAAAAAAAAACATGACTTCACACCTTCCATGCATCTCAGGCTTGAGCAAACATGAAAAGAGGATCCTCTGCCCCTGAAGATGTCATTGAGATGGCAGCAGATATCAAGGATAGCTATTGATCTACAAAGCAAAAAAGTGACTGAATCCATTTTTTTTTTAAATTTGAGCCTTGGTCTCCCTATCAGGCTGGAAGCACAGTGAGTCACTCATGTGTCTATCCAATTGATGACGAATACTAAAGTTTGGACTTACTACATTTCTAACCTGGACCCCTACTTAGGTGGTCACCTTCCCCTCTGGGGTTCACCATATTGGCACCTGACTTAGGGCAGATATCCTACTAGCTTTAACCCTACTAAAGTTCAGAACTCTAAATTATAGGCATGCACCACTATATCTGGCTAAAAAATTCTGCATTTGTAATTGCATTCATCAAGGGAAGGAGAGAAAGAAACAAGTAATTTATTAAGTACCTACTATGTAACAGGCACAGTGTTAAGTGCTTTACAAATATTATCTCTTTGGATTTTCACACCAGCCTTGAGAAGTAGTGCTATTATTGTAACCAATTTATAGTGAAGGAAATTAAGAAGACAGGTTAAATGACTTCCCCAGGTCACACAGCTGTATGAGGTGTGAATCTCTTTGATAGAGTCAAGAAGGGATCAGTGTGATTGTCTGAGCAAACATGTTAGTCACACTTCTGGGACCTTTAAATAGCTGAATGAATTTCAGCAGTCCTAATTCCATTTTTGGAGCTAGAGAAAGTTTTGGAAAGATAACAGGCCAGTGGAGCTACAGTTTCTGGAACACCCACCTACAGGGTTGCCCCTGTAGGCCACCCTCTGAATGCCCTACCTGCAAGGATGAATTCATGGAGTAGCTCAGAGGGTGTGCCTACAGTAGGTAATGGGGGAAACCATACAAAGTTTAAAAAAGACAATGTTCCTTCCCTTTTATAGCTTATAGTCTGGTGGGGGTTCCAGATACATACACAGATAATTATAAAACAAAAAAACAGCACACATTAAGAGAGAAAGAGAGGAAAATAAAAGTTCTGCTTAGGCCAAAGCAGCCTCTGAAGGTAATATCATATAGCATGCTGGATCTGAGTAATACAGAATTCCAGATCATAAGAGCTAGAAGAGGTCTTGGGGGTTATCTACTCCAACATTTTCATCTTAGAGATGAGAAAACCAAAGCCCAGAAGACTTAAATGAATTGTTCAAGGTCACATAGATTAGTGACAGATATGAACCCAAGTCTTCCGAATCTCAGGGCAGTATTTTTCCCATTACACTTAGCTGGTAACTAGAATAGGGAAGAAGAATGGGCCAGTGATGTAGTTTTCTATATTTCCTCATATCGTTAATGTTTGGTTACTTTCTTTGAAGTGTTGTTAATTTAAAGGATCATATATTCAGATGCAAGTAGAAGAAATGCAAACCAGAGCCAAATGTAAGTTATTTTGAATTATCCATACCACTACTCTAATCCATGAGAGTAGATAATTAGGAATGGACTGCCTTTCTATTCTACAACATCCCATTTTGACACACAACCAAAGGGTCCCCTCAAATCATGATATTCTGGCCATTCGAAACCCTGTCAGTTCCTTATTAAAATTACTTAGAAGCTTTGGGAGCTGAAACTTCTCTTACTTGGTCTCAGTCCAAGAATGATTTAAAAAAAAAAAAATTCATAAAAAGCCATTCAGTCATTTGTGGGCTGCCTTGCTTATGAAAAAGTAACATTATTACACAGCATCTCCACATATGGTGCATAGGGCCCCCCCAAAGACTGTTGTTACATTTCACTGTCCCCAGTATCTGTTTGTATTAACTCCTCAGACATATTCCCCAAAGATATGCTTTCTCTCCACCAATATTCTTGAATCAGCAAGGTTTCAAACTGAGCCTTTCAGACTGACTATAACTCTACATGCCATGAAAACAAACTAACTGCTTATAAATAAACAGAAAGGAGATTAATTTATGCAAAATGAAAAAAAAAAGACCATGGAAACTAAATGTTATACAAGAAACAATCTGAAGAAATAAAAGATGCAGAAAGATTTGTTTGGTAACAGGAAAAAAAATGGGGAACTTTTTAGGTAAGTAAAAAGACACAGGAAAGAACCCTGTAGAGAAATTTATCTCCAGGAAGGGATGTTAGCGCTAATTCATATACTGTAACATAGAAGACTTCCTTGATACAAACCAATGCCCAATTGACCAGATGAGCTAAAGCCAAGTCCTGGCTGAACTACTTTTGGCCTAAGTTTATAAATTCCAAATGCTGCCCACAAGGTCAAATATCCCGCCTGCCGTCTTTTGTGTGGGGTCCCTTTGATTCTAGCAGACAATGGGGCTGGGAATGTTATACTTACTGGGTGCACCACAGAGTACACAGAGAAGCTGAAAAAAGAAGAGCCCAACTGTTCTACGAAGGGATTCACTTGCCATTAACTCTTAAAAACATACTTGACTGAAATTCAGGGGCAGTTTGCATGAGGACACTGGGAAAAAAGGCCAGAAGGAATCTCTGAACCAGGACACATTTCTAAACCACAAAATGGGTTTTTTGCTTTCAGAAATGTTATGGGAAGTATTTTCTGATCTCACTAGAAGTGTAATTGCTGGCTGAATCCTTTTTCACATTAACTACACAGAGTTTTTCTCCCAAATAGACTCATGAGAATACAGGAGTGTTCTCTCAATAAAGCCTATGCCACACTAACTAGATTGATAGGGTTTCTCTTCCATGTGGATCCTTGGATGAGTAAATGAGTTTTCTGGTAGAATTCTTTACTATAATCATCACATTTCTAGAGTTTTTCCCTATGATTTGCTGGGCTGTGCAAACATCTTCTAGCCATATAGATAGTCAAACTGCAAAGGATAATCTTAATTCCATGTAAGGATAGATCAAATGCGGCTCCTGTGCAAAGTTGAGATTTCAAAAACGTGAGATAAAGGTCACAAACTCACAGAAAGTAGCCTAAACCATGGCTAAAATATCAAGGAAGATTATGAACTATTTGCAGTGCTTCCTAAAGAAGTCTCAGGAGTCTGTGATATGCAAAGTCTAAGCAAAGAACCTTGCAATGAGGTGTCTGCATTAACAAGGTAGGTTAGATTGTATCGGGCATGGAACTAGGAGCATAACAAGCATATAAAATACAGCAGATCTATGTAAAGGGTTATAAGTGTATATGTTGTGCCATCTGTTAGGTCCACTGATAGGGTAGCGTTGTTGGTTTAAATAGTGGCTGGTATAGCTTGGGATCTGCAAATAGATACAAAATATGTACACAAAATATATATGAATAGGCTCCATCAAGTCAATGCTAACTATACCTCCCAAGCCCCAACAGACATGTATTTTTTTGAATGACATCCATGATTTCATTGGTGGAAAGATGTGCTAGGTGGCACAGTGGATAGAGGTTAGGCCTGGAGTCAGAAAGACCTGAGTTCAAGTCTGATTTTAGACCCTTACTAGCCGAGTGACTCTGGGCAAATCACTTAACCCTGTTTGCCTCAGTTTCCTCATCTATAAAATGAGCTAGAGAAGGAAATGACAAGCCATTCCAGTATCTCTACCAAGAAAACCCCAAATGAGGTCAGATATGACTAAAAAACAACTAAACGACAAGATCCCAATGAAGAACTTCTATCAATGCAGATCACCACCTGTTCTGCCATTTATAGGCCTAGAGTGACCTGAGGGCACTGAGACAGTAAGGGTCATAACCAGTATGGAACTTCAGCCCAGGTCTTCTAAGACCAGTTCTCTATCCACTACACCAAGATGCTTTCCCTCTCTGTAATCTTTAGTACTTATTGGCTATTCTTTACAAAAACCCAGAGTCTCAGAATCTGAGTGTTGGAAGGGACCTCAGCTGCTCCAGACAAAGGAATACCCCCAATGACACGCTTGTCTAGAATTCTGTGAAAACTTCCAAAGAGGAGAAACTTCCCACCCCTCTAGGCAGCCCACTCCACTATGGGGTAGCTAAATTTTTGGAAGCCTTTTTTTCCCCTCATAGTAAGCCTAAATTGGAATCTTCACAATTTGCACCTCTTATTCCTGGTTTTGACCTCTAGGATCAAATAGAACAATCTAATCCATTCTCCACATGACAACCCTTCAAATATTTGATGATAGCTTGAATCTTCTCCAGGCTAAACATGCCTGTTTCCATTAATCAATCATCATATGACAAGAACTCATTGTGGGTGCCCTTCTCAAGACATTCTTCATGTTATTGATTCTTTCTTAAGTTAAGGTACCTTGAACTGAACACAAAACTCCAATGAGATCTGATGAAAGCAGAAATCAGTGGGACTCTCCTTTTCCTACTCCTAGGAAAATCAAGCTGATTTATAGCATTTGATAATTTCTGAGGTACAAATGCTCACACTGAAAATTTAATAATCAGCTCTGCAAGCTGGTTAGAGCTGGCTACAACATACCCCTGGTAGAGATATAGGACAGTTGAGGAGTATAGTACTGTATGTTGTAATAGATTTAGAGTAAGAAGACTTGAATTCAAATTCTGTCTCTGCCACTTTACTACCTGTGTGATCTTGGGCAAGTCATCTCTTTGGGCCTCAGTTTCTCATCTGTAAAATAAGGGGATTGGACAAGATGGCCTCTGAGCCATGCAACTCTAATCTATGGTCCCTTTGATGAAATCCTAATAAAGCTGCCTCCAGCCTCAATATTCAAACTTCATTAGAGGTCCCACTTGTATTTACCTAGCCCCCCTACCAATGTCCTAACTTTTTCATATATGCCTCACGGCTCACTGGAACAACAGGTGTGTCCCTGAACTCAGTTCCCACAGAAACAGCAGGTGTGTCCATGAGATGGGAACCCAGGTACTGCTTCTACCTAGTCACTGACTCCCAGACCCATTCCTACAGAAACAGGTGTGTTCTTATAGTCAATCACAATCACATCATCCATCTAGTCCAAGACAGGACCATAATACCTAATTATCTATCTTGACCAGACAGGACCACAATAGCTAGCCAGTTGGAGGGCAGCATGACCAGAATGTTTAACCACTGAATAATAGATGGGACCCCTCCTCCATTACCTAATACCTTAACAAACTCCTCCTGTATTTTTCATATTAATCATATTCCTATATTCTATGTAAATTTTGATTGTGTAATCAGCATCTTTACCCTATAAAAATCCATCTTGCTTTCTCTGAAATTGCTGGTTCCTCTTGGAACTTAGCCTATTTCATGAGAGGCATCAATCCCAATAAATGACTATACTTGGATTAGAGGTGGTCTGACCCTGAATTCTTCGAGATGGTTCCACCACAGCACAACATGAAACCCCAACAGTTTTGGGGTGGGCAGAGGCCCCACCTCAACAGTTTTAGGCATCCCTGGGTTTAAACCACAACACCATAATACAATGACTGGAGATCAGGAAAGAGTTACACTGTACATTATCTGCTTACACAGAATAATTAAAACAAAAGGAATTGAAGAGGTCAACAGGAGAAAAAGTTTAGAGAGAAAAGAGAAGAGGATCCAGGGCAGAATCTTGGGAAACTTTCAAAGTTAGCAGGCAAGATGATAATACAGCAAAGAAGACAGTGGAGTGCTCAGACAGGCAGGAGGAGAGTCAAAAAATTGCAATGCCGCAAAACCCCTGAAATCCCCAGAGAAGAGAGTATCCAAAAAGAAGGTATAACTGCCAAATGCTATACAGCCTTAGAGATCTGACCTCTAGGAGAGGCTTCTCTGGCAATGATGTGGCTCAATGGATAGAGTCTGGCCTTTGAGTCAGGAAGGGCTAAATTCAAATTCTGACTCAGACATGAGCTGTGTCACCCTGAGTAAGTCACTTAAATTCTCTTGGCTTTAATTTCCTCACCTTTAAAATAAGAATACTAATAAGGCCTATATCATAGGGTTGTTGTAGGGATCAAATAAGATATGTGAAGTGCTTTGTGACTGTACATATGTCTAAATCTTAATACTAGCTAAATTGAATTTACATAGTCTTTTATACCTCTCCCATTTCTGTTGTCACTCTCCAGACTTCTCCAGCAAGTCCTAGCGGCTTTCTTACCTTGGGAAATCCCTTCATTTTATGATCTCCTCATCTATTTACCGAGTCCTTCTTGGAATCTCCATTTTGAGGAAGTGTTCAGGTCAGCCATGTTTATTCCATTCCTGAGAGATGGGACAATTTTTTTTGCTTGTATTCATATTTCCAATGCTTAGCACAGTGCCTAGCTGATAATTATTTTTTGACTTCTTGTTGTTGGTATGCCTATATTCCCACTGTATTTATATGTAGGAAACTTATGCTAGTTCAGAGTCTATATGCATCAGAAAATGGATCTGAACAATAATGACACAGGCTATAGATTCTATAGATTCAGCCCAGTACTGAAAGTATTCCCACTATACCCTTTTAGCTGGATCTCCAACTTCTCCTCTGGGACCATCCTGCTTGGTAAGTGCCAATTTCATCTAGCTACTGTCTGTCCCTCAATCATGAGTAACCAACATCTTCCTGCCATGCCACTGCGATTGTACACACATACACAGACACACACATGCACATACAGACACACACAGACACAAAGACACACAGACACACAGACATACACACACAGACACACACACCCTTTCTACCTCTTGCTCTGGAAACAGTAATTAAATCAATGCTATCATGGACTGTCCTATGGCTCACCCCTGTGACTTTACCTCTTCACTACCAGGAGCCTGCATATGTTCTCCCTTCCCCCTAGATCCTTGATAGCAAGATTCTCTCTTCTATTTGTATCCCTAGCACTTACTATGGTTGCTGTTGTTCAGTTGTGTCTGACTCTTCATGATCCCATGGACCATAGAATGCCAATACTGTCTGTGAGATTTTCTTGGCAAAGGTACTAAAGTATTTTGCCATTTCCTTCTCCAAAAGATGAAGGCAAACAGAGGTTAAATGACTTGCCCAGGGTGACACAGCTAGTAAGTGATTGAGGACAAATTTGAACTTAGGTCTTCCTGACTCCAGGCCTAGCACCTAGAGCCACTAAGCCACTGGAGTACTGAGCCTCTTAGCTGCCTCTGCCTAATACACAGTAAACAATAATTTTTTTTCATTCATCCATTCATTCAAATCTGTTCCTCATCTATTGAAACAAAGAATGGGTAAGCAATAGATACTCAAAAAATGAAAGTCACATTTCAGAGCATTCCCAAAGCTATATACAGAGATATTGGCTTATGTCAACTTGCTTTAAAGTAAAATCAATTGTATTAACTGTATTCCTGATTCATCTTATGCTGTTGTACTGGCTGTCCTCTGTGCCTGGAATGCTTTCTCTCCTTCTGCTCTCCCCTTCTTTAAAACCCCTGGCTTCCTTGATATCTCAGCTCAATCCCCATCTGGAATCCCCAGTTGCTAGTGTCTCCCTCATAAATTTTGTTGTTTATTCATTTCAGACATGTCTCATTCTTCATGACCTTGTTTAGAGTTTTCTTGGCAAACACAGTGGAATGCTTTGCCATTTCCTTCTACAGTTCTTTTTACAGATGAGGAAACTGAAGTAAACAGGGTTAAGTGACTTGTCCAGGGTCACACAGCTAGTATCTGTGGCCAGATTTGAACGCAGGAAGATGAGTGCCAGACCCAGCACTCTATTCATTGTACCAATTAGCTGCTCCCAACCTCATAAATTACCTTGTACTTATTTTATATATATTTATACATAGTGTAAAAGTATACCATGTGTACTTTTATGTATACTTGTATGTATATGTGTTTTCTCTCTCAATAGAATGTGAGCCCCTTGAGAACGGTAATTGTTTTATCTTCATCTTTCTATCCCCAGAATCCTGCCCAGTTCCTGGCACATAGTAGGCACTTTAACTGTTCATTGATTGATTGAATGATAAATTGATTTAGCATTATTGCAATGTCAAGTTATGTGCTATATGCCAGTTAATCTGTCAGCAAGCATTCATTAAGTTCCTGCTTTGAGCTAGGCACTGTGCTAAGCACTGGGGTAACAAAGAAAGGCATGAAACAGTCCCTGCTCTCAAGGAGCTTACAGCTTCATGGTAGAGAGATCATGTAAACAGCTACATACAAAAAGAATGTAAATGGGGTAGATAATACCAGAGGGAAGACTATAAGGTCAAGAAGGATTGGGAAAGGCTTCTTGGAGAGGTAGAACTTCAGCTGAAACTTGAAGGAGGCCAGGGAAGTCAGGAGGTGGAAATGAGGAGGGAGAAAGTTCTAGGCATGGGAGACAGCTTAGAGCCAGGAAATAGAAGGTTGGGTGCTAGAAACAGCAAAGAGGCCAGTGTTAATGGATTGCAGAGCATAAGAAGCATGCTATATGAAGACTGGAAATCTCACCTGTTCCTAGCCCCTACATTCACAATCTGGAGGTAGTTGGGTGACACAGAGGGTAGAGTGTTGGCCTTGGATTCAGGAAGACCTGAGTTCAAATTCTGCCTCAGACACTTATTAGCTGAGTGATCCTAGGCAAATCACTTAAACTCTTTCAAACCTCAGGTTCCTCATCTGTAAAATGGAGGTAATAATATCAACTGAAGGTGTGGCTAGGTGGTGCAGTGAGTAAGAGCGCCGGCCCCAGAGTCGGGAGGACCTGGGATCGGTTCCGGCCTCAGTTACTTAGCACCCACACATAAATAACTAGCCATGTAACCCTGAGCAAGCTACTTAACCCCAATTGCTTAAAAAAAAATATCAACTGACAGGGTTGTTGTGGGAGTAAAATGGGACAATTCATGTAAACACATTGTAAACCTTTAAAAGCTATGTATGTTATTATTACTTTTATTACTTTTCTCTATTGTCACCATTTTGTCTTCTGAATCACCAACATTAAATGCCATATGTTAGGCAGGTTTATTTTTAAAAATGGCAGGGGGGCGGGGCATGAAAACAAAATTTCCTAAAACTTTGCTTCAAGTTTTCTATATTTCATTGACAAACAAAATAAAAATCATGTGGGTTGGAAAATTCCTTTGCTCAACCTACGTGTCCAGAACACATTTCTCTCATAAGTATAGGTCATTATGAATAAATTAAAGTTCTCATAAAGTTCTGGATACCTTCCAAAACTCCTACAGACATTCGGTCCCTTCTCTTATAATAATGCACAAGAATAATACACAAAAACAGACCCACCCATGCATAGGGAAACTAGAAGGCACAAATGTGAGACTAGAAGGAAATTATCCCTTTCTTCAGAGACCCTATCTTTTTAATTTGTTTTACAGAATACCTAGCATAGTATCATGCACAAATACATGCTTAATAAATGCTTTTGATGGAGATGATAGTGATAAAATCATAATAATTAAATGCATGAATGAGTTATGAGTAAAAGGTAAGCAAGGGATCTACATATACTACAATTACATAGGAAGTTGCATATTAAGATCTTTAGTCTCTTTGCAAGGGTTAATTGGGCATCTTAATGACTCCAACAACTGACAGGTTAGGAAATTTGTTTCAAATCTACTTTGTGGAACAAACTGTAACTTTGTAACATGACACAGTAACTTTATGAAATATTGATCCTTCAAGATCAATTGTCTTCACATCTTAATTGTCATGAACAATAACACAATTAAGGTACTTAATGAATACATTAAGTTAAAAAAAAAGTATTGTGTTTGGGGAGGCTAGGTGGCACAGTGAGTAGAGCACTGGCCCTGGAGTGAGGAGGACCTGAGTTCAAATCCGACCTCAGACACTTAACACAAAACTAGCCATGTGACCTTGGGCAAGTCACTTAACCCCAATTGCCCTACCTTCCTCCCTCCAAAAAAAGCAAAAAAAAAAAGTATTGTGCTGTTTATTCCACTATAATTCCAAACAGTTCTATAAGCCTAATAACAGCATTCCCATTTAAAGAGTAAGCCTATAGGACACAACACTGAACTAGATTGGTAAAAAGTTAGAATACAAAACTTAGAATACAGCTTATAAAGCAAGGGAAATCATTGCCACACATAAAATTGAATCTGGTACATTATTCATATTAGCTCTTGAATCTTATGAGGGTAGAAGGATACTCAAAAGCCAAATTAACTAAACTAAAAGAATACCAAATGGCAGGCATAAACAAGGAGGTAACTCCTATTGCCTCTCTAGTTACAAACAATCTCCTGAGGCTCAAGAATGTGTCCTCCCAACTAGTGGGAAGACAACTTAAGTATAATAAGCCCTCACTTGCTTATACAATGATGTATTTTTGTCACAATCAGAAATGCATATTTTTTCTCTTCAAAGTCAGTTACATCAATCAATCAATACATAAATAAATCCCTTATGTGGAAACCCTTTCTTTCAGTCAGAGATCACATCTATTTTTCATATGCCCCATGGGAACTCCATAAATACATGTTGACTGACTTTGAAAATCAACAGTTCCGTTAATATCACCAATTGGATGACCAGGAAATGGTGTGCTAATTGGCAGCTCGACCCTTCTTTCCTCTTCTAAGCAAGTCAGGTGAAACACTACTATCTAGAGTAAGTCTGGCTCTTTGTTGCATCCTGCTGTTATCTGCCTTTGGCAAACAACCACCTTGTGCTTCCACAACTTCAGAGCCTTTTAGGGCACTGGCAGCGATAAGTTATTCTCAGAGTCTGGTCTGCCAAATGCTTTTTGGCAAGAGGACTGAGGAAGACTATTGTTGTCGCTGGCTGTTATCTCTTGCTAGGACTCCACTTGGCAAATGTGCAAATCCATCTCACTGATGTGGAAACAAGGAGCTTGACTCTCGATGAGTCAACTCATTAATAAACAAGTCACAAAGGAAATGGGAACCAGTCTTGAAAACAAAACAAAACAAAAAAAAAGAACCATTCTGGGGTTTATTGGATGCTGTGATGTTTGTCCTCCACAGAGCAACATTGTTTTATCTCACTCTGCAGCCTTCCTATCAAAAAAGGGGGAAGTTAATAGTTTATCAAATGTTAATCAGTGGCAATGTTGATGTATAACTTACATAGCATGGAAAGTATTTTTTGGTGTTGGTGGTAGTGTTTTCTTAATTATAATTTTATATCTCCCCCTTCATTTATCTTCCCTTTTTTGACCAGACTCTACCCCTTAGGAAGTCCACTGGCTCAACTAAGACATCTATTGTCTCCACAGCACTTATTCCATTTCCCCCACCCCCATCTCACACACAAAGAAGCCACCTTGACCTTTGTCTAGAAAGCACTGCAGTGAGACAGGGCAATCTAAAACATTCTTTTGAAGTGCCAATCCAAATGTAAAGTACAGTACTTAGAATAACACCAGCCAATCGTTCATTTAAGTACCTTCAAACCTAGTATTTACATATAATAATGACAGAACAAATTATCCATTGATTATGGGAAAACAAATATTAATGTCTGACTGGAGCATAAACTTGCAAGGAAAAAACAACCAACAAACACCGGTCTATTTCTAATTCAATTTAAATCATTAGCCTGTTCAATGGTCTAGCAAGTTTTCCTGAGGCATACAACAATAATGCAAATGAAATTAATTTGGTGCTGATATATTATCTAAGGGAAATAACCCTTTCTAATCTTGTTCTAGTTAAAGGTGACCTTCAACTACTAGGGTTCTTTTTAGTTAGTACAGTCTCAGGACCAACAGACTCTATTTAGTACAGTATCACACTGAGCACTCTGGACTGGTAACATTGGACACAAAAGAATTTCTAAGATTGGCATATGAAACATTGAATCAAATTGCTAATAAAAGAAATGCACATTGAAATAACTTTGAGGTCCTATCTTATGCCCCAGATTGGCAAAGATGACAAATGACAGAAATACTTGAGGTTGGAGGGATTCCTCAAATATAGTATATGTACTATATATGCTGTTGGTCTGATGATAACTTGGTTCAACTCAGGAAAAACAGTTTAGAATAATGTAAAAAAGAGTCTAAACTGTCTTTACTTTTTCACTCAGGGATTCTGCTGCTAGGGATATAACCTAAAGAACCAATATATTCCTAACAATACTTTTTCTGTTATCAAAGAACTAGAAATAAAATGAGTGACTGTTAGCTGAGAAATAGTTAAAAAAAATTATGGTAAGCATATAAATGTAATAAAATATTAGTCTGCTATGAAAAATGAGGAATTCTGAAAAATATGGGAAGATTTCTATGAACTGATGCAAAATCAGGTGTGCAGAATCAGGAAATCAATCTATACAATAATAATGTAATGAAAACTGAGTATTAAAATGACAAAATATGTTCTCAAAAGAGAAATAAGGAAATACACCTTCCTTCTTTTGTTATAGAGGTGGTAGCACTATGAATGTTAAATGCTGCATAGATTATGAGAGGTTCTTGAAGTGTTAGTTTCACTTACTTTTTTTTTTGAGCCCAAGGTGTAGAGAGCATATCTATAATAATAACTGGAATGTAGAAATAAAAGGAATCAAGAAAACATACCCCCCAAAAAACAAAGAATTTCTAAGTTGGTCTCATATGTATTCAAATAGCCATAAAGGTCCTAGGTGGCAGAGACATAGGGCAGTGAACAACCAGCTAGGGCTAATGGTAGATCTCAGTGATATAACAGTATGGAAGTGTCATGCTCTGAATAAAGTAGTGGATTTCAAGTCAAAAAGATCTGGGTTCAAATTCCTCTTCATATATGCATTAACTATGTGATAACTTAGTTTCCTTATATGTAAAATAAAGGTAATAACATTACTTACATTAAAGGGTTGCTTGTAAGGATCATATAAATTTTATATATGTATATATGGATCATATGAGATTATGTATGTATATAGTGCTTTGTAAACCCTCTAAGCACTTTATAAATGTTAGCTCTTATTAGCTATTACTATTGTTAACGTATTCAACTCAATTTATTATCAATTCAGTTTAAAAAAACAACAACCCAAACCTCATTTATATCTCCCAAGTATAATTGTCATCATCCATGTTGGAAGTGGTGGTAATGGCATGAGGGGGATAGACAACATGGAAAATAAACCAATGAATATGTCCCCTGTTGACTGCTTTCAAGTAATAGTTGCCCCTTGGGGAGAGAATATAATAGAAGTACTAAACTTAATCATCTGAATACAAAAGGAAATTTAGAAATATTTATTGCACTTGATTCAGATACATGAAGTGATGTTGAACTTTTGGTAAAGATGTAACATGTACAAGGTCAAAACAAAAGAGAGATGACTAAGAACAGCATAAAAATTGGGTTTGGGTGGCTCTAGAGGCAGAGAGAATTTCATAAGTAGAATGTTAAGGATTTTCAAAATACAAAATATAGCTGTAACTGGATATCATCAAAATAGAGGGGAAAGTGTGCATTAAGAAGAAGGAGGAGGTAGCAGAAGTTATAGGACTGATAATCTTGAAGCTTCTGACTTAAGAGGCCAAAGATGATTTGACTGGCAGAGAACACTGCTACTTTCTCAACAGTTAGGTAAATCGTGGCTTGGTTTTGAGATTAACCTTCTAAATCCATAAGTATGTTCTTGGCTCCCATGGAATTGTTTGTCTGAGGCAATGATATTATTTATGGGAACAATTCTGGTAACTCTTGATTGACTACTGCTATTTTTGTTGCATTTGATAATGTAACTGTAATATTTAATAATACCTCTACAAACTTTTCTGTGAGGGTACCTTAACAATCAATTGTAACCTTTGCCCAATGACCACCATGGAGAACTTGGCTTAAAACATAGTTCATTAGCATCTCCTTCAAAGAACAAGAGATATTATTGTTGTTCATTCTTTTTCAAAGAGGACAAAGATATATTAATTCCAGGAAAAGAAACTGAAAGGAAACTGACCCTTAGTGCAAAAAAGAAAAGCAGATAACCGTGGCACTTCTAACCTATCCATCCTAAAGCAGGAGCCAAAACTCAGTGACATGAGAACTGAGAGGGCTCAGAATGCCATGGTGCAGCCTGTATTCAGAAAGGGAATGATGAAAGTGAGGGGAAAGATCAGGGTGGGAAAATTCCTAGAGCAACAAGGTTAAGTAACCCATTATACAGGCCAGGCCAGCCTCCACAGATCTATTTTCCCAAGCTTACCACTGGTCTCCACAAATACAGTAACAGGGAAAACTGACCACTGCTGAAACCTGAAAGATCCAAAGGATAGCAGTTCTCTTGAAAGGCTGAAGGCTGGCATTGTGCCTGGTTTAAAAATCAAAAGGTGTGATTTTTTTTAAAATTTGAAAATGAGATCTATAATCTTTTTTAAAAGTTTAACTGGAACCTTCCAAAATGTAATTAAACAATGACAAAAATAAGTTGACTTCCGGCAGTTTGGGTGTTTAGATAATTGGATTGTTTTGAGTCTTATTTGTGGGTAACACAAAGGATGTTGTGCCAATGCATCCAGCCACTGGATAAGTCAAGGCTCCACATTAATCATGCTGTCTCAGAGTCCCTCAGATATTGCCTCAAAGAAGGGAAAGACTTCACTAAGTTAAAGGTGGAAAGAGGAAAAGACTACAGTTCCTATACACATCTGCACACGCATGCACACACGCGCACACACACACACACACAACACCTGTACATATTAATCTATCTGTCCATTTGGTTTTAATTATGTGATTAGAAAAAGGAATGCTATTAGAAGTTAGGGATGCTTTATGTAGCACCTTCCCTACTTCCTTGGGAACTATCTCCCAACTCATACTCCTAGAGTGCAGATTGTATCCATAAGAGGTGATTACTACCCTAGGATCATAATGTTGTTTTGTATTCCTAAAAGCTCATGAGCCGACCAATGTGCTTACCTTTAATAGTCAGTCAGAGGTGACAATTACTCAGTCATTTACTGAGATATTATAGTAATAATAGTAATTATAAGACATTCCTCCACATAAACATGAGGCACACACTCCCAGAAATATAGATTTAGTGAAAAGAGTGGGTACATAAACTGAGCATACTGGTAAAGAAGCATATACATAAGGAAAATATGTACAGGTGTGTTTGTGTGTGTGCGCGCGTGTGTGTGCAGATGTGTATAGGGGCAACTTGTGTCTCTAGTATATCAGAGCTCCAAAGTCCTCTTTCTTCTCACAGCTTCCTCACCCTGCCTCTCCCTGACCTTGCCACCTCCACTAGATGCATTATCTGTGTTAGGTAAGTTGCTCAGATAGGCTCAGTGGGGCAACTTTTCTCTGAGGTCTATCTCCCAACTGTCAAGGTAATTCTTTTGTAAATCAATAGTTGGCTCTCTTCTCTACTGCCAGAGGTCACTATTTTCAAAACTGACACAACCAACTTGACATACTCCTTAGAGAATGTGTTTCGATTTTATAAAGGGTCAGTGACTACTCTTATTCTATCAAGACTGAAGGACTTCTTTACATTTTGAGAGTTTTAACACCTTATCTCTGTTATTTGCCCCCTACTTTACATGATTAGAGCAACTAGGTGATACTGTAGATAGAGTGTGGGGCCTGGAGTCAGGAAGACCCGAGTTTGAATCTGGCCTCAGACTCTACTAGCGGTGTGACCCTTAGCAAGTCACTTAACCCTGTTTGCTTCAGTTTCTTCATCTGTAAAATGAACTGGGGAAGGAAATATCAAACTATTCCAGTATCTTTGCCAAGAAATTCCCAGATGGGGTCATGAAGAGTTAGACATGACTGAAAAGACAAAACAATAAAAATAACAACAACAATACTCAACTGAACTCAGGAAAAGTCAGTTGGTCAGGGGTCCATGTACAGCTCCACTTACTACATTTATAAAACTATCCAAATAAAAATTTGTTGTTGAGCTGCCTACATAGGATGGTGCTAAACTATTTTGTGGCATATTTGAGATCTTTAAAATTACCTTAATCATTCTTAAAGTGTGACACATTATACCGCATTTAATTGTTTAAATCTGTGTAAATCTGACACAGGCAGTCAGGTGGCACAGTGGATAGAGTGCTGGGCCTGGAGGCAGGAGGCCCTAAGTTCAAATGTGGCCTCAGATA
The DNA here is from genome assembly GCA_011680675.1 of Gymnobelideus leadbeateri. NCBI lineage: Eukaryota > Metazoa > Chordata > Mammalia > Diprotodontia > Petauridae > Gymnobelideus > Gymnobelideus leadbeateri. The sequence continues at coordinate 203,232 of WOXC01007967.1, forward strand.
CCTCTGTGACCCTGGGCAAGTCACTTAACTTTGTTTGCCTTAGTTCCTCATCTGTAAAATGAGCTAGAGAAGGAAATGGCACATCACTCCAGTATTTTTGCCAACAAAACCCCAAATGGGGTCACAGACATAACATAAAAAAACTCCACAACAAAATCTGATACAGTATACTCTTGCTAATCAGTAATCTTGGAAAATGATGTATGCATACAGTGCTAAAGTGTAGTACTTCCTGAAAACTAAATTCCACTTCTAATCATATTATGATCTCAAACACTTCAGGACAATCACCAACTAGAAAAAATTAATGGTTTGTCTATTTCATAGAATCTCAGAGTTGAAAGGGACCTGAGTTCCTATATAGTTTAAACTATAGCTAAAGAGGAATCCTTTGTAGAAACATACCCAACACCCCAAACAGTCAATCAGTCCTGCCTGAAGACCAGATGATGGGGAACACACTATGCTGTGAGGTAGTAGATTTCATTTTTGGACAACTCTAATCATTAGAATATTTTTTTAATGCTGAACCAAAATTTTCCTCATTAAACTACGCATTGCTCCTGATTCTGACTTCTGGGACCAAACAAAACAAGTTTAATATCTCTTCTAATTTCCCTTGCTGATCCTTTGAAAGACACACTAATAACCAGAGAAATGGCCTAAAGGCTCTCAGCCAGAGAGAGAAGCAGGTCAGGCATGGATAATCTAGTAACTGGACTATTAGCCCCTGAATAATTGAGAATTTACTGTATCCAATGAACTAGGAACTGAAGCCCACCATCTCTCCCACACACTTTTAACATGTTCTTTATGGTTAGTAGCAGCAGCAGCAGGAATGTTGCTCTGCCAAAATGCTTAACCGAGCCAGGGGGGCCATTACTCTGGGTGTGAAAAAACGAGTTATGAGGTCTGGTGCATTGGCAGGTCTGGAATCCTTCCCTTGGCAATGGGCAATACCTAATGATTCAAAGGAAGGACTTTCAATTCTTCAAAACAGGCCTGGCCAATTGTGTAATCTTATTTTCAGGGCAAAAACCGGAGAGAAGGGGGTAGCCAGGGAAATTCCTTCTCTTGCAATGATCAGCTTACATCCTGTGGCATCAGATTTGATTATCCTTATCTACAATTGTCTAACTATAAATGTTGTGATTGGTCATAAAAAGACCAGACTTAAAAAAAAATACAGGCATAGTGTTTGACTTTGTGACTGCCTGTGGTGGTGAATTCCACAGACTGACTACATGCTGTGTGAAAAACTATTTCCTTTTATTTGTTCTAAATTTACCAGCTTCTAATTCTATCAAGTGTCCCCTTGTTCTCGCATTAGAGAACACAGTGAAAAGAACAGACTGTACATGCCACATTTATCCCCTTTTTTAAGTTAGATAAATCAATGTCCTCTCCCTACCTTTCCAAACTCTTCTTTCCAAGATGAATCATATTCTTTGGTGAAGTAGGGGTGGGGAAAGGGGGAAAGCCTCCATTAAGGGTCAGTCCTGTGCAAGAACCTGCAAACTGAATGAATGGGTGAATTAAAAACAACAACACTTACTAAGCTCTTACTTAAGGCAAAGCAATGTGCTAATAAGCACTAGAGGGAGAGACAGTCCCTGCTCTCAAGGAGCTCACATTCTAATGAGACAATGGGTATGGAAAGTTTCAGCTGAAAGTCAGATGGAAAGTTCCCATGATCCTTAGGATGTGGAGGCAAAGCTGATGTTGATGATTCTTATATAATGTCATTTCCATTAGGAAAATCATCAATTTCTGTTGTTGAATCTTGGGCAGTGCCAAGGACTTTGGTGCGAAGAACATTCTTTTTGGAGGCTTTAGTAGCTATGGCTGTAGCCTCTGCAGAAGTAGTTTGCGTCACCTCTAAAGGTGATGATTGAAAGTACTGGAATGCTGGAAGCCTTGATATCCCTAAGGCCCTTTGGTTCAAAGCCCTGGATTGTCTCCCTCATGTTCTAAGGGGATGGTCAAGATGGTGGTAGTGGTTTGGTTTGCCTGGCTCATGCTGCCTCCTTCCTTTCCCTCAAATGCCTTACTACTTTATCTCCAGAGAAGCAGCTTTCCCCCTTTTAGTATTAGGGTTGGACTAAGAGCAGTGGTCTGGGAGGTGTTACCACTCTCAGGGATCCTGTGCCCATCTAAAACACAAGGTGAACTGTTTATCCCATTGCTTAGCCTCCTACCCAATGACTTCTGAGCTTAATTATCTACATACATCCCAAAATATACCAGGAAAACAAGAGAGAACCGAGAGGCAATAATTATCTTTGTCAACAAACCAACTGGAAAGGGGAAAAGCCAGGTAAGGGAAATGAAAATAAAATAAAAATACAAATAAATATATCCTTGGCTTAATGGAAATTAACTGAATTGAACTTTGAGCTTAAGCAAGTCATGAATGAAGCCAGAATCTCTCTCATAGGAGCCAAAGCTCCTGCATTCACAGAACACAGGAGAATCTCATGTCACCCATCTTGTTCCTGATGCTATTTCTATGGACTATGTGCAGCTCACCTCAACCATTTCCCCTCACCCTCTTGAAGGCAGCAAGGGAGCAATGTTTGATAGTAATTCTCATTTTCCCAGGCTCTCTGAATTCTGGTTTGATGGGTTAACAGCTCCTAATGAAGATAAGTGGTAGTTTAATAAACAAAAGTTGGGCACAGACTGATCAAGAAAAACACAATCTAATAATCTACAGATAGGTAGTATGACATAGTACATAGAATGCAATCAGGAAGATCTGTGTTCAAATCCCACCTCTGATACTTATTTATATAACCATGGACAAGTCACTTGACTTCTCTGAACCTCAGTTTTCTCAGCTGTAAAAATGGGAAATAGCTATAGCACCTACTTGATGGGGTTGTGATACTCAAATGAGAAAATTAATAGAAAAAGCTTTGCAAATTTTAAAGAACCAACAAATGTAACTTTTTATTGCCATTATCAATATTATTGTCATCAACAGCAGATATTAGCTACTTGATGTATACCTACATGTCCCAGGAGTCAAAGGTAAGCCTCTACTGCTAGGAAAGGACTAGTCATAGCAGTACTCAGATTTGCTTGCATTCTCCATTTGCCCAATGAGATAGTCCTAAACTATATGGGTATTACTGGCCAGGATGTCTTGAGAGAGGTCAATAGATTCAAGTGATGCAAAAGTTGTATCATAAAACCCCAAAGAAGTGAAAGAATGATTTTGGATGCAAAACTGGAAATGTTAAGGTGAGTAAAAAATTTATCCAAATTGCTAAACCTTGATAAGAAAGAACAATATATGAGGCAGGATGAGGCTCTCATTTATACTCCATTTCTGGTTTTGAACTGTATTTTCATCCTGTATCTTTATGTTGTGACTTAGACTATGACAACATTAATATTCAAAACAGAAAGTTATAATTTTCCCTTTAAGTTCAGCTTTCATAGATGGTTTGCAGCTTTTACCTAGTGGCTAACATACTTCTAATAGCATAGATCAACCAAAACTGGGCTCCACTTAACCTAAATTCATGTTTTAGAAAATGATACTAAAAGCCATCTTTTGCATTAAGTGAGGACTACTTCTCAGGCTTCAACATATTACATGGCTTGAAGGCCCACTCTGAGGCTATTCTTGGAGTCTGTGCTATTGTGGAGGACTAGTACCTCTAGGGTGAGGACTGATGAGCCCTTTTCAGGAATGTTTTCTACCTTTGGTGTCCACTTAATTCACCCAACTTTCATTTGTTGCTCTAAGAAACTTAACATTTTCAGCAACCACATCCTGGTAAAACTTTCTTGATAGTGGGGCTTTCCCAGGTTAAGAGTAATGGAGGGGGTGCGGCTAGATGGCGCAGTGAGTAGAGCGTTGGCCCTGGAGTCAGAAGGACCTCAGTTCGGATCCAGCCTCAGACACTTAACGCACACACAAACGAAAACCTAGCCGTGTGACCTTGGGCAAGTTACTTAATCCCAATTGCCCTCCAAAAAAGCAAAAAAAAAAAGAGTAATGGAGGGGCCTCAAATTCAGTGATTTAGGGGCTGCCTACCTCATGTATGTGAAATTTTCCCTGACTGAATTAGGAGGATGTGAACATTTTCTTCCAATGATCCAAAAAAGTTGCTAAGCTGGTGCTATAGAGTGCTTAGAATTTGGTCAGACATCTAAGATGCCAAGGTCATCCACTGCATCCCGGGTCATCACCAGTCATCTTGACTTTTGTCTTGCCACTGGACTCTGATGACTCTGGAAGACAGAGTGAGGCTGACAACTTTGCAAAACTCTGACTCACTTAAATCCAATCTATGCATAAGTCAAAAGGAACCACCTAACATGAAATGCTTTTGCTACTACCATTTTCAGGTGAATGTCTACCAAATCAATCTCTTGACCTGAGCCTCACTCTAGTACTTTATTTCCATTTGCTTGTAGAACATCCCCACTTCTTACTGTCATTTCCACCTCACTTAACAAAAACAAAGCAATATATCCTCTACTCATCCTGGATCCTATTTTCAATTATTCCATTTTTGTTAGTAGTAACATCATTCTTCTAAGCTCTCAGACTAAAAAGCTCAGGTATTATCCACCTTTCACAGAAATGGAACTTATATAGTCTAACCTTCTACATGGTGGAGGGATTCTTTGACAGATGATCAACCAACCTCTACTTGAGGATATCTAGTGATGAGGACTTCACAACTTAATGAAGTAACTTGTTTTATTATTGGGAGACTAGCTGTTTGGAAAACTCCTCTTTATATCAAGTGAAAACCTGTTTTGACTCTCCCCTTTCCTTTGTACTCTATAGTCAATTTGCCAACTCATCATGTTGTTTCTTTCCTATAAATTCATCTTGAACTTGCTTTTTTTCCTTTTCATTCCTATCATCACTTTCTAGCCCAAGACATTATCATCTTACCCCAAGACTGCTAAAGTAGTTTCCAGATAAGCCTTTCTCCTGTTAATCTCCCAGCTCCTGTGAACCATTTATGTTTTCCTGGAAACAACTTTCATGATGTCACTCCCCTACTAAATAAACCCATGATGTCTCTGTTGCCTATTGCATTGGAATTTATTCTATTGGATTTAAAAAATATATACATATTTTTTATTTTGTTAAATATTTCAAAATTACATGTAAAAGTTTTCTTAAAAGTAATTTTTAAAAATTTTGAGTTCCAAATTTTCTCTCTCCTTCTTGGCTCCCCCTTAAGAAAACCAGCAATTTGAGACTGATTATACGTGTGAAGTCATGCAAAAGATATTTCCATATTAGTCATGTTGAAAAAGAAAACACAAAATAAAACAACAAAAATAAAGAAAATTTTAAAAGTACGCTTTAATATGCACTCAGAGTTCATCAGTTCTCTCTCTGGAGGTAGACAGAATTTTTCATCATGGGTCCTTTGATCATTGTCTTGATCAGAGTATCAAAGCCTTTCATGATTGATCATCCCTACAATATTGCTACTACTGTGTACAATGTTTTCCTGGTTCTGCTCACTTCACTTTGTATGAATTCATAAAAGTCTTCCCAGATTTTTCTGAAACCATCCATCACAATCATATGCCACAACTTGTTTAGCCATCCCCCAATTGACAGGCATCCCCTTGATTTCCAATTCTTTGCCAACACAGAAAGAATTTCTGCTGGATTTTAAAGATCCTCCAGAATCTAGCCTCCCCCTGACTATCCCACCTTATTTCCCATAATTCCAACATACAATCTCTATTCTGGGCTTGATATTTCTATACTGTCTATAAGCTACTGCCATATTTCTCCTTACTTTGATAAAGAGATTTACTGTTATTCATGATGGTCCTTCATTTGCATAACCAATATTTGGTAGAAAAGAACTAAAATGGAGAGTAATTTAACAATTACAATGCCCATGAGAATGATCAGTAGCTTTTATTCTAAACCCTATGTATTCCTGGATCACAGACATTTGATATGTGGTTGTTAGATATAATTCTAGCTTGAGAGAATACCTCTCTTAGAGACAGAAAGTAGAAATGTCACCCAGTCGCAATGATTCTCAATCCTACGTACCCCCCTCTAGCCTAGGTGTGTTCAGTGTAGGCACTGAGTTCCTCTTACTCTACACAATGGTGGAAACTGCAGTCTCCTTTGGACATTGGGTGGACCAGATCAGATATCTATCTATGCCACAGAAAATCTGAGATATAATTATATCACATGTCCCAACCAAATATACTCGACAATATTACAAGCTAGGATTCTTATTAAATATTTTACTTTTAGTTCAGTTAAGAAAAGATAGGCATCATCTACACAGAATCATAATGATTAAATATTATCTAACAGGAGTAACCTGAAAGTTTCCAAATATATAGCTGTTTGGCATTAAAAAGATCTGTCATCTTGAGAACTTGTCTCATTTTCCATCAGGATATTGTAAGAATACACTCGACATATACTCAAATAATTTATTTTGTGAACCAATTTGACTAAATTCAGAAGAAGATTAAGGAAATGAGCCTCTGAATATTAAAGGCCTGCCATATAATACACACACACACACACACACACACACACACACACACACACACACACACACACTGTATCCTGAATTCCAGAAAACTCTGAATAGCAACTGGTAATGAAGTAGTGTGGTATAGTACATAGATTGAAAGACCTGGAGTCAGGAAGATCTGGGTTAATATTCTCACCTCAAACATGTACTAGATATATGACCATGGGCAAGTCATTTAAACTCTGGGGGCCTCAGTTTCTTCAGGGGAAAAAATGAGGTGGAATAGATCACCTCTAAAAGTCCCTTCCTGCTCTAAATCTAAGATTCTTTGAGTCAGGAAAACTTGGTTCAAATTCTATGTTAGCAACTTACTATGTGAAATAATGTGGGTAATTCATTGGCTGTCTTGGAGCATCAGTTTTCTCAAATGTAAAATGTGGATAAAATTTGTTTTAAATGGGGATGAAAATATCTGCACTACCTTTTCACAGGGTTTTTATGGGGAAAACATTTTACTAATCTCAAAGTATTATGTTAATATGAGCTATTAATAATAATAATGGCAATGACTATGGTTGGCAGATGGCAAAGTAGTTGATTTCTATCAGTAGCCATTTGTTCACATGAAGAATAAAGACATGCTATCGATCAAAATGTTTTCTTATCTCTAATTATTGATGGATATGTTTTTGGTCAAACAATCAACAAGCATTAATTAAATGCTCACTATATGCCAGGTGCTATGTTGATCACTAGGGATACAAAACTAAAGAGTCCTAACTTGGTGAGGTTGATGAGCCTACAGAGGTTATCTCATGGAACATGCTCAGAGTTGCCATTCCTGGTTCTGGTTGACCATGTGGGAGTTGAGGGAGCTACCTCCAGATGTGTGTGATTCAGAGCTTAACAAGGTGATAGAAACTCTTTACTGGCTGAACAGTTAGAAGAACCAATGACTTAGTGGATGTATAAAAGGGAATGACCACCCTCTTAGCCTCATTTTCCCTTTATATTTAAAAATTGTGTCAGGATTCTTTTGAGCTACTTATCAAGAGCAAAGTAGGGGAATAGGTGATTTGTCCTAACTCCAGCATGGCTTTCATGCAGCCATGAGAATATGACATCTAAAGTACATGCCTTGCCAAGGCAAGCCTGAGCCTGGATGTAGGCTGCCTCTTTCTGTGTTTGGTCTTTACTGATCTTAGGTGAAGAAATACTTATCTTGAAATGGATTTGCCCAGATATGGAGGTGACCTTGTGAGTCTGAGAAGTCCAGAGGCTCTGGGTCCTACTAGGATACAGCCTAGATGGTTCCCTATCAACAAGAGAGTGGCTCAAGCCTGATTGTTTTATCAGTAGACATGTACACAGTAGTTTGGACAGTGAAGAAAGAAGTTGAATGTAAAATGCCCAATTAGCAGTTAGAAAAACTGTTTTATGTTCTGATGAGGCCTAAGTATCAGTCTCCCAGAATATGGCATGAATAGTTTACAAGTTACTGAATCTTTTCTTAGGGTGGTTTGTGAATGCTCAATTTGAGTCTTTTATGTTTACTGTTTCTTTTGTGTGTAGGAATTATCTGTCCCAAAATTAATTAATATTGTATGCTGAGTACTAGTTTCCTCTTCCTTTTAGGGGAAATTCTAGACATGAACTAACCTGAACTATAAGAAAAATCATCCCTGTGGTGCCAGAGTTGAGCTTTAATAACTAGAGTCTGAGAACATACTGTCTAGTTCCCTCTCAATAAATCAATTCAAATTGCATGTCTGGGGCCAGAAAAGGACATAGGTACTCTAGTTCTGTGTGTCTAGCAGCAATTTCTCAAAATCAGATAGTTATATAAAAGACACATACAAAGCAGACACAATGTAATGTACTTCCCTAGATAGGAAGGTACTAGTAGCTGAATAACCAGGAAAGGATGACTGCATAAAATGACCCTTGAACTGAGTCTTGAAGGAAACAAGGGATTGCAAGAAATATAGGTTAAGAAGAAGACTCCCTAGGCATGGAGGACAGTTGTATGAGGAGCAGCAAGTAGCCAATATGGCTGGATGGTAGATACATGAAGGTGTGGAAGAAGCCTGGAGATAGGAAGAAGCCAGGTTGTGGAGAGCTTTAAGGGCCAAAGGAGTCATATTTGATTCTAGAGGTAACAGGAACCCAATGAAGTTTACTGAGTGGGGAAGCAAAACACATGTTTTGCTGTGATAAATTACTCATTTAAGATACATTCAGATGTAAATGAATTGCTTTAACATTGCCTATGCTTAAGTAAAAGTCCCACAGCCCTCTTGCAGAAAGCTACATAAGCTTAAGATCAAGAAACAAGTTCATTTCAAGATATGATTTTTGCAGGCAATTCTTGGAAGGGCTCCCTGATGTGGATAAAGAAAGAACGTGAGGCTATCATCGTACAGAGGAAGATATAAAGGTAGCAGACAGTTCCTGAAATGAAGAAAAACACTTGGCCACAGACAGAACCTTTCTCAATAATGCCAAATGGCTCAGTAATTTATTGCCTCTGGTTATTGGATTCCAGAGAAGGAAACTGAAATGTTATACCTTCATTCACAACACCGTCTCGTGGAATTATTTTTTCCGGATTCTTGGGGAAGTTAAACTATTTGAGAAGAATATCAGGAACTGTTGTTTCAGCCTGTTTTGTGAGTAGATAATTGCCTTCCAACTCCATTATTTCAGGAAATGGTGTGTGCTGCATTGTTCCTAGATGGGGGCAGCAATGTGCTTTTAGCAAGGTCCATACATGTGTTAGTTAAAAAAACAAAAACATGCAGTCCAAATCACTACTCTGTACCCAGACTTTTTGAATTTGGTCTAGATAAGAAACTGGCCCCAGACAACCTGTCCACATACCAATAGCATTCTTTAGAGGGATCGTAAGCAAAGCTAGTTTTCAGGAATGAAAATTTTAGCACAAAATGCATTATGATGAAAATAGTCCACCAGATCCATTGAATAAACAAGACTTTTCTAATTTATGCTGAATTAAAGACCAACAGTAGGAGCCTGAGGTGATAATATAATGGAAAGAGTGCTAGGCTTGGGAGTCAGTCCACCTGGGTTCTAATATGAGCTCTATCCCTACTCACTTGTATGACTCTGGGGAAATTGCTTAATTTCTCTAGATCTTGATTTCTTCATCTGTAAAATGAAAACTTTTCTCTAAATGATCTCTAAGGTTTCTTTCCAGATGTAACATTCTATGAACTAGAAATAAAACATATTTATCCTTAGAAGTACCTTTGACAACATGGAATATGTTAGGCCATTTTCCTGAAATATGACATAATTTGTGGTACCAGCTGTATGGGTGTGTCATGTAAAGATTTACAAAACTTGACTCCTTAAATTGAAAAGTAATAGAAAATAACATAATCCAGCTAAATGCTGCAAAGGGAATTGGCTATGCAAAATTTCAGTAGCTCAAACAACTTTGGGCCATCTTTTTAGAGAATCAGGGGATTGTGAAGGCCCAGTTTTAAAGTGTCAAATTAAGAAAGAATCAAATATAGAACATCTATGTGTATAATAGTACAGTATAGAGTTAAGGCAGCTGGTGGTTCAGGAATTCCACTGAATGTGTTATGGAGCAGGTAGTGAGTAGGTACAGTGGAAAGAGTACTGTACATAAGAGTCAGAAGAAACCTGGATTGGAAACCTGTCTCTGACATTTATTAGCTGTGTTACTGTGGGAAAATAATTTCACCTCTTTCAGCCCTGGTTTCCTCTTATGTATAATAGAGATGATGATATCAGTAGTATCTACTTTTACTAAGGATCAGGTGAGATGTTCACCATTGATTTGATCAGAATCAAATAATCATAGACTCTCAGAGTTGGAAGAAAGCTCAGGGGCCAAATAGTCAAAACTGGAGCTTATCAGTGATCCACTTTATAACACACCAGGCAGGGGACCATGTAAGTCTTTGCTTATAAACAACCTGCAAAGGACAATCTGTTATTTTTTATTTAGGTTTTAATTTTGGATAGCTGTAATTATCACAGTTTTTCTTTCTATCAAATTTCAATCTGCCTCTCCGTAACTTCTATAAATTGCTCCCAGTTTTGCTCCTTGGGGATAAATAGGAAAAGTCTAATCTCTGTTCTACATGACAACCCTTCAGACAAGTAAAGACAGCTATCGACTGCCACAATCTCAGGAACTTTTATTATCCTGCACCTCTTTGCAATGGCTGCCCCCCACCCCATGCCTGCAATGCATTCCCTTCTTAATCTCCACTTCTTGGCATTGCTGGTTTCCTTCAAGAATCAGTTCAAATGCTACACTGCAAGAGAAACCTTTCATGCTCCTCCTTGTTGCTAGTGCCCTCCCCCACAACAACTATTTTGTATTTACTTTATTAGTATTCATATCACAAGGGTTCCTAACATCAAAATATACAAATCAGAAAGATCACTTCACATGGCAAATACTGAAGTATAAGAACCTATTCAATACCCTGATGACAGAACAGAGAACAAATCATTCCAGTTGGTATAATTTGGAATTAAGGTACCAAAGATCTAAGCCCTTTGATGGGATTGCCACTAGCCCAATACAAAGGTGGAATAAGAGAGCTATCTTTTGTCATTACTGAAGTTTGAATGGACACAAGAATGATGTGTGTAATAAAAAGAAAAAGGTATTTTTGGTATGAGAAATCAAATTTCAACAAGTCACCTTTAGGAAACAAATGAGACTACAGGTGGATAAAACATTGCACCTTGAATATCCTGACATCATCTTCAATGAAATCACCATTAATTGAAGCAGGAATATTATCACTGAGATATTAACAGAAGAAAAGAAAAATTGTCATAACTGTGGATGTCTAGGCTCTAAGTATGTCACTTGCTTCTCACTTTACTATTCTATCTCATCTGCACATGACAACACACAAAAAAAACCCCAAAATCCATTTTACTCATAACAAATGTCCAATGCCAATGTCCAAAAAAAAAAAACCCATTTGTACCATTTTTTAAAATAATAGTATTTATATATATTTGAAACATTTAATGTTAAGAGCTTGACTTTCAGATCCATTTCCTTCCTCCCTTGTCACCCATTCCCTCTGGGAAGATAAGTAATTCAGTATATGTTGTACATGTCTAGCTATGCAAAACATTATCATAGTAGATATATTGTACAAGGCTGCTTATAATTCCCTCCCACTCATCCCACCCCCCATCTGGTCCATTCCGTACATGATCCTGTCCCTCTTCTATAGTGGTATTTCCAATCTCCCCTCCCCCCAAGGATGCCCTCCTATCCATCATCCCTCCTCTCATCCCCCTTCCCCCTATTCTGCTGCAGGTTGAGATATCCCATTTAGTATGTATGTCATTCTCTCCCTGAACCAAATTCAATGAGAATGTGGTTTTGCCTTTTTTGCCTCCCTATTCTCCCCCTCCCTTGCAACCACTTCCCCTTGCTTCTTCTACATAAGATAGTTTACCCTACCCTGTCTCTCCCCATCTCCTCTTGCCACTTTCCTCTCTCACCTAATAATTTCATCCCTCGAGTATTCTCCCTTCCCAACAAATTCAACCTATGCCCTCTATCCATATATAACTGTAACCATATACACACACATTCACATATGTACTCATATGACCACACACCCTTCTTCCATTATTTTCATAGTGAGAAAGATATCATCAGTCACAGTTATTGCTTTTCCATATAGGAATGTAAATAGTTCAACTTTGATAAGTTCCTTTTGATTTCTTTTCACTGATTACCTTCTCAGGCATCTCTTCCTTCTTGTGTCTGGATGTCAAATTTTCTATTCAATTCTGGTTTTTTCCTCAGGAATGCTTGAAAGTCCTCTATTCCACTGAATGACCATATTTTCCCCTGAAACAAAATACTCAGTTTTGCTGGGTAGGTGACCCTTGGGTTCATTCCCAGTTCTTTTGCCCTCTGGAATATCATCTTCCATGCCCTTTGATCCCTCAGTGTAGAAGCTGCCATGTCCTGGGCTATTCTGATTGTGTTTCCACAATATTGAAATTGTTTCTTCCTGGCTGCTTGTAGTATTTTCTCCTTGATCTGGGGATTCTGGAACCTGGCTATAATATTCCTGGGAGTTTTCTTTTTGGGATCTTTTTCAGGAGGTGATCTGTGGATTCTTTCAACCTCTATTTTGCCCTCTGGATCTAAAACATCAGGGCAATTTTCCTTGAGAATTTCTTGAAGGGTGATTTCTAGGTTCTTTCTTTGATCATGGCTTTCAGGTAGTCCAATAATTTTTAAATTGTCTCACCTGGATCTATCTTCCAGGTCAGTGGTTTTTCCCATGAGATATTTCACATTGCCTTCTACTCTTTCATTTGTTTGGATCTGCTTAACAGCATCTTGATTTCTCATAAAGTCATTAGCTTCCATTTGCTCCAGTCTAACTCTGAAGGAATGAATCTCCTCAGTGAACTTTTGAGATTCTTTTTCCATCTGGCAAATTCGACTTTTTAAGGCATTCTTCTCCTCATTGCCCTTTTGGGCCTCCTTTGCCATTTGAGTTAGTCTATTTTTTAAGGTGTTGTTTTCCTCAGTCAGGCTGTTGACCCTCATTTCATACTTTTCCTGCATCCTTCTCATTTCTCTTTCCAATTTTTCCTCCACTTCTCTTATTTGATTTTTAAAGTCCTTCTTTAGGTCCTCTATGGCCTGCAACCTGCTCATGTTTTCCCCTGGGGCTTTTGGAGCAGGACTTCTGACCTCACAGTCCTTTTCCTGCTCTATGCCTCCAAAATAGGAGTCTAGGGTTGCATTTTTCTGTTTCCTTTGCCTTGGCATGCTGCCACTTAATTACTTGACTTTTGAGCTTGTTGCCACACTATGGCTTTAAGGCCAGATAGAGGAATTTTCGTCCTGAACGTGTGGGGGGCAACTTCTGTTTCTGGCAAGCTGTAAACCCACCCACTACTTCCACCCTAGATCACAATCCAGATCCAGGAAGGTTAAAGCAAGAGCGATTATCCCCCAAGACTGATCGCTGGATCTCCCTACAATTCGCAGGCCAGGAGCTGGAGCTGCCTCTGAAAACTACAAAATGGCATGTCTCCTCAGCAGCTTCTAGCCCCCAGGGGAGGGAGCCGACGCATTCCCCAAATACTGGTCCCAATGTCCATAGGACACTAACCTCTTACTTTGTCCTAGGCATGTCTATGTTGATAATTCTGGAGTCACCACAGCTGCTGGTGTTCTGGGGTCTCTCCAGCCGGCTGCTGGCCCTGCTGCCCTGGGGCTAAAACCTCGGCTCATGGGGACCTGGGCTCGGCTTGGCTCCCCATGCTCCGCGAGCTGCGCACTGCTGGCTCCCAGACCGCTGCACTGGTCCTTCCTGCAGGGCTGCTGGGCTGTCCTCAGCAGGAGGTTAGCTTCTCTGTGTCGTTCTGTGGGTGCTGGGGCTCCAGAAGTTGTTCAGAGTCCCCTTTTACATAGTTTGGGCTACTCATAGACTCTTAAGGAGCCTAAGTATATGTGAAGCTTGTATTGGCAAGCTGGTCAGAATAATCTGACACAGAATAAGTATGTGCTAGATAATTCTCACCCATTTGTGCCATTTTTCATTGAGTCTTCACCTCTATCATGAGGTAGTTAGCATGTTTCATCAGTAGTCTTCTGGAATTACAGTTGTTGGTTATGTGGAAAAGAGATCAGCACAATAGTACTCCATCACATTTATATACCATAACTTGTTCATTCACTCCCTCATGGGCACCCTCTCAGATTCCCATTCTTTGCCACGTCAAAGAGCTATAAATATCTTTAGAGTTTCTTTTGCTTAGGACTAATCCCTCCTCTAATCTAATTCTCAAGATCTTCCTCCCTCATCTCTTTTCCCTCCTATTTCCCTGCTGAGTGAAATAAATTTCTTTATTCAACTGTTTCTGTATGTTAATTCTTCCTTCTTTTGATTAGTTCATATGAGAACGAGGTTCAGCCATTCCTGCCACCACCTTTTCTTGTTTATCTAGATGTCTATTTTACAGCCTGGCTATGTGAAACAATTTTCCCTAGTCTTCCCTTCTTTCCCCTCCAGTGTATTACTCTCCCCCTTCTATTCTTTTTTTAAGATTATCAAAACGTAACAGAATCATTCTCAGGCCTTCTGTGATTGGACTCCCTTTGTGAATCCTGATGATGATAGGGTTCTGAGGGGATATGTGTTTGCATCTTCCCATATTTGAAGGGAAGCAGTATATGCCTACTTAATTCTTTATCATTGTTCATTCATATTTACCTTTTTATGTTTCTCTTCACTCCTGTGTTTGAACTTCAAAGTTTCTACACCGTTCTCTGTTGTTGTTGTTTTTATTTTATTAGGAATGCATGGGGACTCTCTATTTCATGAAAGGTTCATTCACCACCAGCAGCTATAGGTTTGCCTTCTGGAATATTGTGTTTCAAATTCTCTGTTCTTTTATTGTGGTGGCTGCTAAATCATATGCGATCCTAACTGTAGTTCCTCAGTACTTAAACTCTACTTTCTGGCTTGCTTGCTATATTTTATCTTTGCCCTGGAAACTCTGCATTTTGACTATGATGTTCCTAGGAATTTTCATGTGAGGACTTCTTTTGGGAAATTACCAAAAGTTTATTTCTACTTTCTTTTTTTGTCTTTTTTTTTTTTTTTAGGGCAATTGGGGTTAAGTGACTTGCCCAAGGTCACATGGCTAGTTTTTGGTTAAGTGTCTGAGGCCAGATCTGAACTCAGGTCCTTCTGACTCCAGGGCCAGTGCTCTACTCACTGCACCACCTAGCCGCCCCATGCCCTGTCTATTTCTACTTTTACCTCTGGATCTAAGAAATCTGCGCAGTTTTCTTTTAAGATTTCTCAAAATAGAATGTTTAAGTTCTTGGTCATTGGAGTTCAGATCATCAAATGATTCTTAAATTTACTTTCTCCTCAATCTCTTGTCCAGGTTAGATGTTTTTGCCAATAAATACCTTAGATTTTCTTCTATTTTTTTTCTTTTGACTTTGTATTTTGTTACAAATTGTCTTCTATATGGTCCATTCCAATTTTCAGGGAATTTGTTGTTTGGGCGAGATTTTGTACCGCTTATGATAAGCTGGTAATTTCCTTTACAACTCTTTCTCCTATAGATTTCATTTATTTTCCATTGTTGTCCCTCAAAGGCTTTAATTTTATTTATAAAAACATTTTTAAGTTTTATTTTTTCTTGCTTTCTCTCTCCTAGGAATTCTAGCTGAATTTTTGCCCAAGTAATGTTTTTCTCTAAGGCTTTGCTTGTAGATGTTTTTGAGTCATTATCTTCTGAATTTATGTCTTGAGCTTCCTTGACACACCATAATTAGCTCTTTAATGGTGGGCTTTTTTTTTTTTTTTTTTGCTTGCTTGTTTACTCATTCTTCCAGCCTACTTCCTGATTGCAGACTCAATTTTAGGACTGGGCTCTGCAGCACTTCTGCAGCAAAGGTCTGGCCTGGTCTTATTGTTGCTTTCTTGGTGTATTGAATGTTGTGTTATTCTAAGATCTCAGAGGACCTGCAAGTTTTCTGTGCTCCCAAAGTGTTCTGATTGAGAGGAAAGTCTGATTATTGCCTCTATTGGTTTGAATTCTGCATGTTTCTGACCTGGGTTTGGGTCTGACTAAGAGTAGACTTCTTTCAATTCAGTCTCTGTCAGCCAGCTAAAAAGCTATATAGGTTGAAAGCAGCAAACTTGTAAACTCTCTTTTGGTCTGGGATTACTGCTTGATTATACCTCTGTAGACTGGGCTGGATACTGAAAAGGAAACCCTGCTCTGCACCTGGAGTCTGAACCACACCAAAGCTGCTGCTGCTGCTGACTTTTGCATGTCCTTACCCTGAAATGCCAAGCCCCATTTACAGGTCTGCACACCTGTTCCACAGCAGTGCCCTATATGGGTTTAGTGGAGCCTGGGTATGGGTGTGGGATCTCGCTCAGGTATAAAACCTCTCCTTGGGAACTGGAATGCCCCCCCAGAATGCTTCTGGCCTGACCATAGTCCCCAGGGTCTGAAAACCTCCCTATCTCCTAATGCTGACATGGGCTGGACAAAATTCCCCATCAGGATTTGGTTTGATGAATTTTCTAGATCTGTTTAGGAAAATTTAGTAGACAGGGACACTGACATACCGGTTGCTGCTACTCTGTTATCTTGACTTTGCCTCCCTATAACATTTATTATAGAGATGTTTTCTCTAACTGGTTATAAAATATTGATAGAGGGGGTGGCTAGTTAGTGCAGTGAATCAGAGCACTGGCCCTAGAGTCAGGAGGACCTGAGTTCAAATCCGGCATCAGACACTTAACACCAAAAAACCCTAGCTGTGTGACCTTGGGCAAGTCACTTAACCCCAATTGCACTCCAAAAAGGAAAAAAAAAAAATATATATATATTGATAGAAGTGTATTATTATTACATTTGCATATATAGAATTTTAGGTCATACATTTGATTGCTTATTTATTGATATAATTGTATGTATAAAATGACTGTCATGAATAAGAATGTTTCTACCTATATATATATATATATATTATTTTTAAATGAGAAAAAATTATTTTTCTCAAATATGAAACATGCTAATTATATAAAATATTTGAAATGTGCTAGTTATATGATGTTTGCAATCCATCAATTAATAGGTAATAAGCATTTACTAAGTGCCTAGTATATGCCAGACACTAGGCTATGTGTTGGGATTACAAAGAAAAGCAGTAGTAGCTGTTCTCAGTGGGCTCAGTCTGACTCCTGAGGGAGATAACATACAAATGACTATGAACAAAAAAGACATCTGCAGGATAAACTGAAGATAGTCTCGGAGAGAAGATACCCAGAGTAAGGAGAATTGGAAAAGGTTTCTTGTGGAATGTGGGACTTTGTTGTTCACTCTTGAAGAGGACTGTGACATCAAAGAGGTCGTGCAATTGAATTTGATCTGAGTGAGGGAGGGCTGTACAAAGTCAACAGCCTCACTTTCTCCTCCAAAGCCATTTGGGTCCAGTGGTGAAATATAGATCACCTAGAGATGGCCCTGGAAGCAGTGGGAGCAGGACTTCTAGGTGAGACCTGATGGAAGTCAGGGAAGCCAGGAAGCTGCGATGAGGAGGGAGCTGCAGGCATGGAGAACAATCAGTGAGCATTTCCAGAGTCAGGAGATGGATTGTCTTGCTGTAAGTAACAGCAAGAAAGCCAGTGTCACTGGATATTAGGGTATGCAGAGGGGAGTAAGACATAAAAAAATTGAAAATGTAGGAGACTAGGTTATAAATGGCTTAAAATGCCAAACATTTTAAATTCAGTCCTGGAGGTAACAAATGGCCATTGGAGTTTACTGAATAGGAACAGAGGTAGGGGTAATATAATCAGACCTACACTTCAGGATCTATCTTATCTTGAAATTTTAATTTGAAAAAGGCTAAGAATTTTGAGGGAGGAAGAGAAGGCATGTACTACTCTTTAAAGCTCTGTTACCAAGTTCTGCTTTGAATTCTAGGAGTTACTGTTACTCTGAGAGTTGCTATTTTGTAATTTTTAAAATTTTTCAGGTTTAATTGTTGATTGTGATGTATTTATTATTTATTCCTTCGTTTTAATTTATGAATATCTGATATTTCTTTTGTCTTATTAAGAAGTAAATCTTTGGGGGCGGAGCCAAGATGGCGGAGTAGAAACAGCTCATCCAAGCCTCTCTGCCCCCAGATTCTCCACAAACTATGTAAAAAAGGACTCTGAAAAACTTCTGGAGCCCCAGCACCCACAGAACGACACAGAGAAGCTAACCTGCCGCTGAGGACAGCCCAGCACCCTGCAGGAAGGACCAGCGCAGTGGTCTGGGAGCCGGCAGCGCGCAGAGCGCAGGAGCCGAGCCAAGCCCAGGTCCACCTGAGCCGAGGTTTTAGCCCCAGGGCGGCAGGGCCAGCAGCCAGCTGGAGGAACCCCAGAACACCAGGAGCTGTGGCGACTCCAGAATTATCAACATAGACATGCCTAGGACAAAGTAAGAGGTTAGTGTCCTATGGACTTTGGGACCTGTATTTGGGGAATGCGTCAGCTCCCTCCCCTGGGGGCTAGAAGCTGCTGAGGAGACATGCCATTTTGTAGTTTTCAGAGGCATTTCCGGCTCCCAGCCTACAAATCGTGGGGAGATCCAGCGATCAGTCTTGGGGGGTAATCGCTCTTGCTTTAACCTCCCTGGATCTGGATTGTGATCTAGGGTGGAAGTTGTGGGTGGGTTTACAGCTTGCCAGAAACGGAAGTTGCCCCCCACACGTTCGGGACGAAAATTCCTCTATCTGGCCTTAAAGCCATAGTGTGGCAACAAGCCCAAAAGTCAAGCAATTAAGTGGCAACATGCCAAGGCAAAGGAAACAGAAAAATGCAACCCTAGACTCCTATTTTGGGGGCATAGAGCGGGAAAAGGACTGTGAGGTCAGAAGTCCTGCTCCAAAAGCCCCAGGGGAAAACATGAGTGGGTTGCAGGCCATAGAGGACCTTAAGAAGGACTTTAAAAATCAAATAAGAGAAGTGGAGGAAAAATTGGAAAGAGAAATGAGAAGGATGCAGGAAAAGTATGAAATGAGGGTCAACAGCCTGACTGAGGAAAACAACACCTTAAAAAATAGACTAACTCAAATGGCAAAGGAGGCCCAAAAGGGCAATGAGGAGAAGAATGCCTTAAAAAGTCGAATTTGCCAGATGGAAAAAGAATCTCAAAAGTTCACTGAGGAGATTCATTCCTTCAGAGTTAGACTGGAGCAAATGGAAGCTAGTGACTTTATGAGAAATCAAGATGCTGTTAAGCAGATCCAAACAAACGAAAGATTAGAAGGCAATGTGAAATATCTCATGGGAAAAACCACTGACCTGGAGAATAGATCCAGGAGAGACAATTTAAAAATTATTGGACTACCTGAAAGCCATGATCAAGGAAAGAACCTAGAAATCACCCTTCAAGAAATTCTCAAGGAAAACTGCCCTGATGTTTTAGATCCAGAGGGCAAAATAGAGGTTGAAAGAATCCACCGATCACCTCCTGAAAAAGATCCCAAAAAGAAAACTCCCAGGAATATTATAGCCAGGTTCCAGAATCCCCAGATCAAGGAGAAAATACTACAAGCAGCCAGGAAGAAACAATTTCAATATTGTGGAAACACAATCAGAATAGCACAGGACCTGGCAGCTTCTACACTGAGGGATCAAAGGGCATGGAATATGATATTCCAGAGGGCAAAAGAGCTGGGAATGAACCCAAGGGTCACCTACCCAGCAAAACTGAGTATTTTGTTTAGGGGAAAATATGGTCATTCAGTGGAATAGAGGACTTTCAAGCATTCTTGAGGAAAAAACCAGAATTGAATAGAAAATTTGACATCCAGACACAAGAAGGAAGAGATGCCTGAGAAGGTAATCAGGGAAAAGAAATCAAAAGGAACTTATCAAAGTTGAACTATTTACATTCCTATATGGAAAAGCAATAACTGTGACTGATGATATCTTTCTCACTATGAAAATAATGGAAGAAGGGGGTGTGGTCATATGAATACATATGTGAATGTGTGTGTATATGGTTACAGTTATATATGGATAGAGGGCATAGGTTGATTTTGTTGGGAAGGGAGAGTACTCAAGGGATGAAATTATGAGGTGAGAGAGGAAAGTGGCAAGAGGAGATGGGGAGAGACATGGTAGGGTAAACTATCTCATGTAGGGGAAGTGGGTGCAAAGGAGGGGGAGAATAAGGAAGGCTAAAAAGGCAAAACCACATTCACATTGAATTTGGTTCAGGGAGAAAATGACATACATACTAAATGGGATATCTCAACCTGCAGCAGGATAGGGGAAGGGGGATGAGAGGAGGGATGATGGATGGGAGGGCATCCTTGGGGGGAGGGGAGGTTGGAAGTACCCACTATAGAAGAGGGACAGGATTATGTAGGGAATGGATCAGGTGGGGGGTGGGATGAGTGGGAGGGAATTATAAGCAGCCTTGTATAATATATCTACTATGATAATGTTTTGCATAGCTAGACATGTACAACATATACTGAATTGCTTATCTCCCAAGAGGGAATGGGTGACAAGGGAGGAAGGAAATGGATCTGAAATTCGAGGTCTTAACATTAAATGTTTCAAATATATATAAATACTATTATTAATGCTCTTTTGCTTGTAATAGGGAGATAAGATGTGCAGGCATTGGGACACAAAGATTCACCTTCCTCTAATGGAAAAGTCGATGGGGGTATGGGAGAGAGCAGATTGGAGGAAGCGATATCTTGTGGGACTGCTATTCTGGGAGGTTGGGTAGGGGAATAATGGGGGGAAAATGATTGTAACTCAAAATCTGGCGGAAATGAATGATGTAAAACAGAAGTTAATAAAGTATTTGTTTAAAAAA
>WOXC01007968.1:0-70978 GCA_011680675.1 Gymnobelideus leadbeateri
TTTTGCTCCAGCTATTTACCTTTATTCTGTTTGTGTCTCTCTGCTTCAGGTATGTTTCTTCTAAATATTGAAGGTTCTGGGTTTTTTTTTTTTTTTGATCCACTCTATTATCTGCTTCTGTTCTATGGGATAGTTCATCCCATTCACATTCACAGTTATGATTACTACCTATGTCTTTCCCTCCACCCTATTTCCCCCCCCTGTTTGTCCTTTCTCTTCTTTCACCCCTTCCCTCCTCAACAGTGTTTTGCTTCTATCTCCTGTATCCCCTGGTCTGCCCTCTTTTCAGTCAGTCCCACCTGTCTCCCTTTACTTAATCTCCTCCACTCCTACTTTCCTGTCAGGTAAGATAGATTTCTATATTTAATCTATTTGTATATATTATTACCTCTTTGAAGCAATATTGATGAGGCTGAAGGGTATTCATAGCCCAGCCTCCCATCTTTTTCTCCACTGTGTTAGTTTATTTTTGCCTCTTAATATGAAATAATTTACCCTATTCTACCTCTCCTTTCCTTCTGCACCCTTCTAGCTGTGCTATTAGTGATATAATTTTTAAGAATTGCAAGTATCATCTTCTCATGTAGGGATGTAAACAGTTCAGCTCCATTGAATCCCTTTTCAGGTTTCTCTTGGGTCTTGATATTGTAGATAAAATTTTTTATTCAGTTCTGGTCTTCTACTTGTGAAAGCTTGAAATCCTTTTATTTCATTGAATGACTATTTTTTTTCTTCCTTGGAGTCTTATGCTTAATTTTTCTGGGTAAATGATTTTTGATTGTAGTCTAAGCTCCTCTGACTTCTTGAATATCATGTTTATGATCTCTGATCTTTTAATGTTGCAACTGCTAAATCCTGTGTAATTTTTATTGTGGTTTCCTGGTATTTGAATTGTTTCTTTTTGGCCACTTGCAATACTTTTTCCTTGGCCTGATAATTCTGTAATTTAGCTATAATGTTTCTTGGATTTTTTATTTTGGGATTCCTTTACTGTGGTGATTGGTGGATTCTTTCAATGCCAATTTTGCCCTCTGGTTCTAGAAGGGCAATTTTCCTTGATAATTTATTGAAGATGCTGTCCAAGTCCTCCTTTTGATTACAGCTTTCAGGTAGTCCGATGATTCTGACATTGTCTCTCTTGGATAAATTTTCTAGGTCAGTTATTTTTCCAATGAGATATTTTACATTTTCTTCCCTCTTTTTCATTCTTTAGATTTTGTGTGATTGATTCTTGATGTCTCCCTTAGCTTCCACTTGTCTAATTCTAACTTTTAAGGAGTTATTTTCCTTAACTAGGTTTTGTACTTCTTTTTCCATTTGGCCAATTGTACTTTTTAAGAAGTTGTTTTCTTTGGTGAATTTTTTATTCCTTTTCTGTTTGGCCAATTGTACTTTCTAAGCACTTGTTTTCTTTTTTTCAAGCTGTTGACTCTTTCTTCATATTTCTCTTACATCACTCTTTTTCCCCAATTTTTCTTCTACTTCTCTTAAATGATTCTAAAGCCCCCTTTTGAACTCTTTCATGAATTTTTTCTGGGTTTGAGAACACTTCCTATTTTTCTTTGGGGTTTTGCCTATAGGTGTTTTGACATTATTGTCCTCTTCTGAGTTTGTGTCTTGATCTTCCCTGTCACCATAGTAGCTTTCCATAATTGGATTCTTTGTTGTTGTTGTTGTTTTGTTCATCTTTTTTGGACCTTTTTCCTTTCTTTTAAACTTGAACTCTGCTCCCTATATGGAAAGGCACTGTCTTAGGCTTCTTGTGCCAGGAACTGCAGACCCTGGCTGTTTACCTGGTGTTGCACTGATGTTGCCCTGAGGCCCATGGGGGACCTTTGTGTCTGGTACTCTGTTGAGAGGGTGACTGGTACTGCTGGAGACTGTAGGGGTCTGGCTGTTTACCTGGTGCTGAGTTGGGGTCCTATTGCTTATGTCTGGCATATGCTGAGGATGGTGGGGGTATTTTTCATATCTGCAAGGATACACTGAATCACTTGAATGTCTGGCCACTAGAGGATGCTTGGAGCATGTAGTGGTTCTTGGAACTAGAGTCTGCTGGTTCTCCTGGCTATGCTGGGTCATGTAGGGAATACTGGTATTGGCATTTGCCCGTTTCACTGTTAAAAACAATTTTCATTATAATACTAAGGCATTTTAATTTTGAATATGGTAGCTGTTAATAGATATAACCTATGTAAACAAAAGCACTTTAGGTGAGGGTCTTCAATAATTTTTAAGAGTGTAAAGTAGTCCTGAGACCAAAAAGTATAAAAACTGTTTGTCAAGAATATCAAAAGCTGCAGAGGGTAAATGAAGGAGGAGGGCTGAGGAAAGGCTATAGGATTGAGCAAGTAAAGGATGGCTAATAACTTGGGGAGAGAAGAATTTCAGTTGAGTGGTGGGTTCACAGGCCACATTGCAAGGGATTGAAAAGTGAAAAAGACAGGAATGTAGAAATCTTTTTCTTTCAGTGAAGTTGTAAAAGAAAGGAGAGACAAAGGATAATACTGATGACTTGAGGGGTTGAGTGCTTCAAGTGTAGGTTGTTTTTTAAAGGAAAGAGAGTAGAAATATTTGTAGATATCAGGAAGGATGAGAGAAAGGCAGATCATAGAAAAAACAAACTCCTGGGGGAAGTGGGATGGGATGACAAATGCTCAAAGACACAAGGAAAGGGGTTGGCCTTGTTGGTTTGGCTATGGGCAGATTGGCCACCAATCTGGTACATCTGTGATTGGTTCAACTATTTTAGAAAACAACTTGGAATTATACAAAGGAAATTAAACTGTTTAGACCTTTTGAAGAGGAAAGGGAACAAGCATTTATTATGCATCTACTATGTGCCAGGCACTGTACTAAGTCATTATCTCATTTGATCCCCATAATAACCTTAGGAGATAGGTGCTATAATTGTCCCCATTTTACAGTTGAGTAAACTGAGGCAGTCAGAGGTTGACTCAAACAGGTTCATACAGCTAGTATGAACAGACCATACAGCTAGTAAAGGTCTGAGACCACATTTTCACTTTGGTTCACTCCTATTTCACTCTAGGTTCACCTCCTGTTCCCTATGCCACCTACCTGCATTTTGACACAGCAAACCCCACTATTGGAACAAGAAAAAAAAAGTCATCTATACAAAAATATTCATAACAGAATTATCAGTGATCATAACAAACTGATAAAACATATACTCACTGGCAATAGCCAAACAAATTATGAATTATAAATATATTGGAAAGTTATATTATTTGTTTGTTTTTGATGTGGAATGTACTTGATGAAGGGTTTAGACTAGGGATTTGTTGGAATGCATCACAGATCTAGAACTGAAAAGGATCTTGGGGCCATCTTGTTCAATCATTTCATTTCATCGATGAGGAAATGGAGGCCCAGGGCAGTTCAGTGACTTGCTAAACAAGGTCACAAAGTTAATAAGCATCAGAAGAAGGATTTAAACCCAGGTTGTTTGATTCTAGAGCAAATGCTATTTCCATCCTTCAGTCATCCCCAAACAAAATGCTTCAATAGTCATTTCTTTTTTTAAAGGCAGTTATAGAAGTAAAAGAGACAGATGGAGAGAAGAGAGATAAAAACAGACAGAGAAAGGGAGAGAGAGACAGAGAAGTCTTTAGACAGGTGAAAGGACTCAACTCTCTTTAGAAAAAGGCCAGGTAAGATTCCAGAAAATTCTACCCAATTTGTTTTCTCTGTAAGAATGAAGACTTGGTGATGTTGGTTCATAGGGTCATAGACTTAGAGCTAAAAGAAACCTTAGAGGTTTCCTCGTCCAATTGCATTACAAATAAGGAAACTGAGGCCCAGAGAGGTGAAGGGACTTATTGATGCTCACATGGTAGCAGGTGGCAGCAGAGCCAGGTCCAAACCTAGGTCTTCTGATGCTGAAACCAATCCTTTACGTTGCTCTACAATGTCTCCCCCATTGGACTTGTCAATCCAAATGCACTGCCATTCTATCTAGATTCAAGCTAAAAAGATTTGCTTGTTATCTGGTTTTCTTGTCTTGCCTCTAACTGTCCTGGGTCTGTACAGGGGAAAGAGGACACAAATTCACTTTATTTATATTTTAGACTCTTTTATCCAAAACTCATATTTTCCCCTTATACCTAAGGATATTTCCCACAGGGAATACAATCAACAATACAAAAATCAGTATCAGGGAATTATGGAAAGATGTGGGGTCTTGGAGTCACAGATTTGACACTTGCATAAAGTGATAAAAATTAAAAAAAAAACCCTGACTCCAGTACTAATCACAATTGTAAAACATTATGTTTATTTTGAATTACTATGGAAAGCAAAGATTCTAACATTATGAAACCCATATGCATTCATGGGAAAAGGGAGGAACTTTCCTTGGCCAAGAGAAGTCACCTCTTTGTCAAAGCCTGGAGCAAAAAAATGAGAAAAGGGGAAATGACTTGAGAGATATAAAAAATTGTGATATTCTAAAGATATTTAATTTTTTGCTCAGTAGTTTAGGTATGTCTCATCAGTTCAGGCATGATTCCTCTTCAGTTGTATAGTGGATTGTCACAGACTAAATCAGGTTTGGGGAACCTGAAGCCTTGAGGCCACCTAGGTGGCCCTCTAGGTCCCCAAGTGCAACCCTTTGAGGATGGGCCATGCTTGAGGACCTATAGGGTCACAGGCAGCCTCAAGGCCACAGATTCCTCACTCCTGGACTAGATGAAATTGTTTTTATATCTCCTACCCCTGTGCCCCAATTCTTTGCATGAAAAATAACAACAAAGTAAATTTAGATTAACAAGTATTCGTTGAGTACCTGCTATGTGACAGGCATTATTAAAGTAGAAAACATGAATTTTAGAGAGAAGTTGGACTGCACCATGATATGTAATAAATCATCTGCA
This sequence comes from Gymnobelideus leadbeateri, assembly GCA_011680675.1. Lineage (NCBI taxonomy): Eukaryota > Metazoa > Chordata > Mammalia > Diprotodontia > Petauridae > Gymnobelideus > Gymnobelideus leadbeateri. The sequence goes on from WOXC01007968.1 coordinate 4,896, forward strand.
TTTTTATGAAACGGGAAGCCAAGCATATTAATAGAGCTCTTAGAAACAGGAAGTGTTGGGGCATGTTTGATTTTTCAATTGGGCTACTCAGCCAGGCTTCGTTAACACCTTATAAAAATGAGGTCCTCCTTATTTCCTTAATGGAAAGTGCTAAGAGTCACATTTGGGATGCCCTGTATCAGCTGTAGGAATTCTAGAATGTCCTTTGCCCCACTAACCTTATATCCAAGCAGGCAAATAATCTGGATAATTGAGACCAGTGAGCTTGCTCCCCCCAGATCCTTCAGATTCTCTCCAACCTCATTCTCCCCTAGATAATCACCTTTATTTATCCAGATGGTTTGTCCGTTGTGGACCTGATTCAAAGGCAGATTACTCCCCTTCAAAACTGTTGACAGAGAAAAGGGTTGGAAGGTCTCATTTATTAGCTTTCAGTCTGTATTTCCTGGAAATGTTCAGCCAGACCTGCAGCCCAGCAATCCACACCAGCCATGTGAAACTTAAGAATGAACAAAATCTTTGGTGTTTGTGTGGCTGTCAGTTTTCTCAGCAATATAATATTAACTAAAAGATGGGATGAAAATGGAAACATTCTGGTGCCTTTCCCTTTCTTGTGGCCCTAACAAGCCACAGCTGTATCCAGGGGCCTGTCATTGAAGGAGGCTTGTCCTGTCCTCTCACAGCAACCTTTTTCAATCAGATCAAAAGGAAATAGATGAGGCAGAAGGTTTTATCATCAAAGCCAATAGAAATCTGTGGGAACCAATATTTCCACCTAGATTGCTTCAGTCTAATCAGACTGAAAAGGTTTTTCTCTGGTAGGAAAGGAGTTGTTAAATCAGCCCATTTGAGAGTTTAGTCATCCCGACAAATTGGGTGGCTCAATGAGTTTATCCAAGAAAATGAATATGGTGTCAAAGGGGTTTGTGCCCCCTGAGCATGCTTTGCGAAGCTGCCAGCTCCTTCCTGCGCCATTGATTTTCAACATTGAGCTAAATTTCCACCCGAGACTGTTTACTTCACACTTTTACTGCAAATAGCACCCGCCAACAATTTCATGAATGAAACCCAATCTTCTACTAGATTGCCTTTTAAGAAATTGCTAGGCTGAGTGAAAGAGTATTCTGTCATTCTAGGGAGAAGGTAAATAGAAATGTGTCATTCTGCAGCCATTTAAAAATAAATATTTGGCTTAATTACCTCATCAAAGGGCTCCGTTTCAGTCTGAATTGTGTGGTCTTTCAATGGACTGATTTCACTGTTCCACCTTTCATCTAACTGATAGATTCAGCGAGAGCACAAAGAACCCTGAAAAACTTCCTTTTGCATTCTTAAACTAATTTTATATGCTTCAGGATCTCAATTTACTTTAATATTATGTTCATCTTTAGCACCTGCATCTGAAGTCATCTAATAAATTATTTAAAAAATAATATTAATAAGAACATTATCCCTTCCTGCCTGGACTGCTATAATAACTACCCATCTGGTCTCTTGCATCTAAACTCATTTTCTCTTTATCTCTAGCACTACTGCCAGATTAATTTTCCTGAAAGTCTGCTTTCATTATGTGAGTCCCTGCTCAGTAAACTTCCATGGCTCCCCCTTGTCCATAGGATCAAGTCCAAATTCAATGTTTCATTCAAGTTTCTTCACTATTTGAATCTAAACCTACTTTTCAAGCTTTGTTTCATATTATTTCCTTTCATATGGTCTACACTGCAGTTTAAATTGGACTACTTAGCATATCTTGAACATGTCCCTTGCTTTTCTGCACATCTGCCTTTGTTCTCTACATTACTGATGGATGGGATATGCCCAGAACCCACTTGAATCAACTCAGAAGAGCCTATTGTTAAATTTTCAGTGTCAGTAAATATGAAAAATCAAGGATTGATTTATTATTTTATTATTTGTGTTTTGGAAACTGACATAGTGCAGAGTTTTAAAAAGTTACATTTTGGGAGAGCCGGTTGTTAAATATTTATCGCATGCCCTTTAATATTTTCCTCCTGTAATTTTACTTATTAAAAGCCAACTGTTCCTTCTGGAATGTTGCTTTTTCTGGTGAATGAATAAATGGATGAATGAAATGTTTATTACATATTTACTATGTGGAAACCATTGTGCTAAACTTTGGGGACATAAGCTAAGAGTTAATCCCTTTTGTTATAGAGTTGCCTGTCTCATGAATTCTCAAATAACCTTTCATTTTTTACTGTGTTCTATAGTTATCACTATACCTATCATCTCTTATAAGATTTAGAACTGGAAATGACCATAGGACTTAGCTTAGAGTCTACAAATGTATAGATAAGCTACCCCAGGAGTAAGGGGTACAGAGATCCAGGTCTGGAATGAAAGATGCTGGTCCTTTGGAGGTGAAATAGGTCAGCAGTGTTAGGCAAAGGCAAGATGGCCCGGGTAGATAGATAGCTGGATAGGATGATGTGGATCATGGCTGGGGTCTGAGGGTCTACCAGATGACACAGTAAGTTCACGACACACTGAGACTAGGACTCAAATCCTTTGATTTCCATTTCAATGGAAACTCTGCTGTTTGGAAGGTTCAACAACTGCTGTGTTAAATGCTAAAGAAACTCTTAGCATCTAAGCTAAATTTTGTCTAGGCCTGTGATGACATGGGTGTATGGGAACTCCCAGTATGGAAACTCTTTCCATTCATGCAGCATCTTAGAGTGACTTAGGACATTGAGAATTCTATGAATGACTTGTCCATGGCAACATAGTCTGTGCACATCATGTAAGATAAAGGACTCAAATCCAGATTTCCTGACTTTAAGCCTTTCATCTATCATGCCCTAATCCTTTTCAAATTAATGCTACAGTCCTAAAATAATCATAGGTACAATAAAATGCAGAGGATCTGGCTGATGTGTTTATACAGGTCTAATCCCAGGCAAATGTGAAGTCCATGTAGCTGTTCCTTAGTGGCCCTTTCCACCGTTAGAATGCTCTTTTCTTTTTCCTCAGGGAGCAGGTGCTCATTTTACTTCCTGCCCTGCCCATCACCTCTACCTCCTTCCCACTGGTAACTTGGATTCCATCTTCTGAGTCCCTCAGGACTTGTAGGCCAGCTTCTTCCTGATCTTGCCTGTCCCAGGTCACCATGCCATTATCCAGACCACTTTGCCAATTTCCTTTTATATGTTTTTTTTTTTTTTTTGCATTTTGGAGGGCAATTGGGGTTAAGTGACTTGCCCAAGGTCACACGGCTAGGTTTTTGTTTGTGTGCGTTAAGTGTCTGAGGCTGGATCCGAACTCAGGTCCTTCTGACTCCCGGGCTGGCGTTCTACTCACTGCGCCACCTAGCCGCCCCTATATGTTTTCTTTTCTCATTAGAATGAAAACTCATCGGGGGCGGCTAGGTGGCACAGTGCATAGAGCACTGGCCCTGGAGTCATGAGTACCTGAGTTCTAATCTGGCCTCAGACACTTAACACAAAACTAGCCATGTGACCTTGGGCAAGTCACTTAACCCCAATTGCCCTCCAAAAAAAAAGCAAAAAAAAAAAATACAAGCTTGTTGAGGGCAGGGGTTGTTTTACTTACTTGTATCTGTGTCCCCAGTGCTTAGCAAAGTACCTGGCACATGGTGAGAACTTAAAAATGATCTCTCCCTCTCTCCCACTCCAGCCTGTCATTCTTGGGCTGTGTATAGACACTCCATCTATCTTTCTAGCACTTTATGCATAGTAGTAATAATAATTATGGTGGTTATAATAGCTAATATTTATGTCACACTGTGTGTGCTAAACACTTTACATTTCCCATCTAGTCTATCAAAAATATCCATCGTGCTCTATTCTTTTTTAATTTAGTCATTCAAAGTCAGCTCTGAGATTGAATGGTAGTTATGTCAGGATATTAATGTTTGACGATAACTTTGAGTTACTTTTTCCCAGAGGTACTGGATTTTAACACTTGAGGGGATAATGCCTTAATTCAAAGGAATTCAATCCAACACACTTTTATTAAATGCCTACAACATGCCATTGGGAGTGTATGGGGTCTTTAGGGAGGACTAGCACCTTTGGTGTGAGAGTCCTTTTCATGGATGTTCATCTACCTTTGGTGTCCACCTGTCACCCAACTCTCACCTGTGGCTTCAAGAAGCTGTAGCAACTGTAGTGGCCAAACCCCAATAACAATATCTCAGTAGATGGGCTAAACCAGGTTGAGGGTAACTGACAGGCCTCAGACCCATAGATAAAATAGGGGGAAGTCTACAATAAGTGTGTAAAGATTCTCCCACTTGATCTCTACCCCCTCAACCATAGAAGGGATGGATGAGAACAATTTGTTCCAATGGCCATGAAGGTGACTGAAGTAGGCACTATGGAGCACTTAGAGTTTGATCAGACATTCAAGATATCAAAGTTATCCATTGCATCCCTGGCCATCCTCAGTCATCTTGACTTTTGTCTTGCCACTGGACTTCAGTGACTCTGGAAGAAAGAATGAGGTTGACAACTTTATGCAACTTTGCCTCACTTAAATCCAATTCTTGAGCAAGTCAAGACATCACCCAGTGATGTCATTGGTTCCCTTCAAAAATGAAGGAGGAACAATAGCTACATTCCAGGCACTGTGCTAAATGCTGGGTTTACAATTGATAGGCTCTGTCCTCAGGGAGCTTACAATATAATGGGGGGAAGTAACATATAGAAGGAGGTAGGAAAGGGGAGAGCTGGGATGGAACACCAGAGGGTACCTAACTTGGGGGCATCTTTTTCCATGGAGCTGGAACTAGTCAGAGTAGCAGATGCAAAGCTGAGTAAGCCAAAATGTCCAGTTTCTACCCTCTATAAAGTATTGGAAAGAGTTTGGTACTATACTCTCTAGCCCTCCAGTGGGAGGAAAGAGAAGGCTGAGGGAGGTGTTATCAGTCAAGGCTTGAGTTAGAAGTATGGTGATGAGATTAAAGGTGATGAGCTTTAACTGGGAGGGTGTAACAGCAAGTACCCCAACATCCCCAAGGGTGCTGCCAACACAGGTTCTTAGATCTGCTTTTCTAAAGGAAAGCAACTCAAAATGGGTTAACAAGCTTACTTTAATCAATCAAACATATATCATTTACCTAGTTCAGGGGAAAAAGGTCAGCACCCCAAACTTCAAAGTATGTAGACAGAACTTACAAGACAGAGAAGCAAACAGGTCAAGCAGACAGGCTTCCAAACTGTCCAACCATTATATCAATACCAAATCACAGTTACCAGAGAGGGAAGCATCAACATCTGGGTTTTCAAGGCTGGGAGGCTCTCAACAGCTGCCCAGAGTCTCATCTGGTCAAATCACACAACACTTTTCAAAGTAAGTCCCAAAGCAAAGCTTCACATCAGGGATTATATAGCCTTCTCCTGGATCAGAGAGGGTATGAACCCTCTTGACCCACTGCCCAATCACACAGCATCAAGGTGTGGGCATTCCTGAAAACCAAACCTCCTGCCACAGGCTCCATGTGACCACATTCAGCCTATTAAGGGGCCAGAGTATAATCAAGGAAGATTCTCAGAGTCTCTTAAGCCTATCAAAGGGCCTAGGGAAGATCTTTAAATTTGCATTTCCATTACAGAGGGACATCTTGTTCTGCAGAGTTGAAACTGATGCATCTTGGCGTGAGGAATGAAGGTCAGGTAAATTGGAGAATTATGGTAGACTAGTAGGAAGAGATATTTTGGGGAAGTTAGGTTCTTCCACTAACTCTAAAATTATGCTACATATTTTAGAGGTAGAAGGAACATTAGTGATCATCTAGTCCAACCTTAATTTTACAAATAAGGAAACTGAGGTCCAGAAAATATAAGTGACCTGTTTACAACTGGTGGTACATCTAGGTGGTCACCCACTTCATGTACATATAAGGTTGACCTGAACTTGTATTTTTTTCCACAAAGGAATTTGAAACTGCGATTTCATTATTGGTTTTCTTAATATCCTTCTTCATGATGAAATGAGCAAGAGAGGTGACTTAAATAGCTGGACCCAGAAACAGAAGGATTGGATGTTAATGATTAGTTATTTTTTGGAAAACAGTGCTAGCTAGAAACTTGTTGATTACGTTTTTAATATGGTCATATCTCATTTGCTGGGTCTTGCCAGAGGAAAAGTTTAAATGTTAAATTAAATTAATTTATTTAACTGTGTTTTGTGGAAATCTCTTTAACATGCATTTTAAAACAGAGTGCACTGAGCATAATTTGATGTCTTCTTGATTCTTTTCCTTATGAAAATAGTATGTTATGTTAGGAAAGAATCTTAGGGGTCACCTATGTCAACCTCCTAATTTTATTTTGGGTTCATAATATGGTAGTATTGTTACTAACATCATACTTGGAGATGTAAGTAAATCATAAACCAGTAAGAGAGAATTCACTCCAAAGCAGGTGATTGGAGAGAAAACTTTGCCTGTTCAAATGTTTGGCCTCGATCTAGGGTGCCAGGATGGGTTTTGACTATGTCAGGACTCTCCTTCAGGAACATGGTCTAATGGAGCAAACATGGATTTAGTAGCCATGAGGCAGGATCACATGAGAAAGATGGAATGAGCCTAATGTTGGCATGTGCTTATACCTCTTAGTTCCCCATCAGGCAATAAAATAATACCAAAAATTCTAAATTTAAAAAATAGCATGAAGTCAAATTTCCTCTATCTACCAAGATAAATAACTTAATTTTAAAAAAATGCCTGTCACCTGTCTTTAAATTTGTTTCCTCATCTGGAAAATGAGGTGTTTGGAGGTCCTTCTAATCCTAAATATATAATCCTACAGTTTTATCATGTATGGATTTTAAAATTATAGTAGAGTGGAGAACCACATTTAGAAAGAGATCTTCACTAGTTTGTACAATCCTGCTGAGGCAATTTTGTTCTAAGACTCAGATTTCTCTTAGATGCCTACTGACGTCCCTGGAAGAAGGCTCTTGTTTAGCTACAATGGGCCCAGACTGATTTTTGCTTCACTTTCTGGTGCAATTTTAATCTTTCAGGAAAGATGATAGTAACTTCAATGCTGCAGTGACAGTCACCTCATGACAATGTCCTTGGCACCATCTTCTATCATAGAGCTTTCTGCTGAAGTAATATTTTACACTGAATTTACCTTCTCCATTACAGAGAGAAGGAAGTCTCTAGGAAACTCACTACCTCCTTAATTGAATTTGTGGGGGAATCTGGTGTTGATAAAGGGGAAAGCCATCACCAGAGTCAACAGTGTAGAATGAGGACCTTTCTCAGCATAGTGTAGAGTGGGCAAAATAGAATAGACAAACAACAAGAAGAATAAAAGTAATAATATCAATAATAATAGCTAGCATTTATATATCAATTTAAGGTTCACAAATCCCTTGATATATATGATCTCTTTTGATCTTCACAACAACCCTGGGAATGGGCAGCAAGGTAGCACAGCAGATAGAGCAGTTGGCTTGAAGTCAGGAACACTCATTGTACTGTGTTCAAATCTAGCCTCAGACACTTACTAGCTGTGTGACCCTAGGACAGTGTCTTAACCTCTGTTTGTCTCTTGTTTCCTCCTTCATAAAATGAGGCTAATAATAATACCTATGTCCTAAGGTTGTTTTGTCGTTGAGTCATTTCAGTGGTATTTGACTATTCATGACCCCATTTAGGGTTTTCTTTGTAAAGATACTGGGGTGGTTTGCTAGTTCCTTCTCCAGCTCACTTTACAGATGGGGAAACTAGCCACACCTAGAATGAAGACAGGTGGTTTCATTGTCCAACACTCCTATTTTACAGGCTGAAAAATCTAAGGCTCAATGATTTGAATTAAACCAGTAAGTGGCAGGAGAACTTTAATCCAAATGTCCCTTCTTTAATCCACTGTCCCACACCGATTTTCTGGTCTCATTTGCTGCTCCTAATCCAGGATGAGTAGAGAAAACCAAATAACCAGACTTCTGTCTAAATCATTTGTCAAGTCTCTTAAGGGTTAAGTAGATAAATTCTGTGACTCTGATTTTGACTGCCCAGAGCCTTGCTTTACTTATTTGATTTCCAGCAGTACTCTAGATAGTTGAACTTGCCAGATTGAAGGGAGAGGGAATTCTGGATAAAAGAAATGTTCCCATATAGACTGAGTCATGATGCTCTTCATATTGTTTTCATAAACATTACATTATAGGCAATAAAGGATCATTTTGACTGGTGTAGAAGTTAAAATTAAGCCATAGCTTTCTTTCCTCCCTAATTTGCTTCACAGGGGATAACTCATTCCACACAATCCCACTGGGGAAGGCAAGATGGGACATGGGGTGTGAAAGTGAAACCACATGATGGGTGTCAAAGCTTCCACAACTCCTACAGACATAACACCTCAACTCTTAGCCCATATGATAGAGGCAATAAGAGCTGACAAGCTATTTATGGCAGGGTGGGCAGTGGTTGGTACAGTGAATGGAGTACATGGCAAGAGGATAGTTGTGGTATGACTTTACACCATTAAAACAAGGCTGTGGTCATGGCATCTGTCCAGAGGTTGATGTGAAAACTGAAAAGTGACAACAGCATCCTGCCAAAATCTCATATTGTGCCACAAGCCTTTCACTTTATTCCAAAGGTCAGAATACACTCACACTCAGCCAAATTGACTTCAACAAATCCCCTCTAAACACACACACACACACACACACACACACACACACACACACACACACACCAAAAACCTTCTTGACATAATAAGTGTTGTGCTCAGGATTATTTTTCATAGCAAATCTAGATTTCCCAAGGAAAGTCTTTGTGCTAGAAGGTGAAACTAAGTGAAAGATTTGGTGCAGTAGATGAACAATTTTTGCAGCTCGGCAATTTATGTGGATGTTTTACAAAAATGGAAATCCGCTGTGACATGTATTTGATAATAAAATCATTCCACACAAGGGCATTTGCTCATGAGAGAGGCTAGGCAAGAGAACACTTGGAGTTCAGTGCAATTTGACACCACTCATCAGAGGCTGGACCCAGCCAGGCCTTCGGTCCCTGCATCAGTCCAATCAAAGGCCTCTTGTTTCCCCCCTCCTTCCCCCCCTTTTCTTTCCTTTACTTGCATTAAGCTTCTATATCAATATAGGCTCTACACAGGAAAGAAAGCAAGCTCACAGAAAGAGTAAATAGTCAGTATTCTCAGAGCAGAAAGGGAATTACCCAACTATTAAACACAATTAACAAGTGAAAAATGGACTGAGCTGTTCCAGAGAGATTTTCAATTCTGTCATATAAAAAAGGAACCAGACTGCAAAGTAAACCCCTATTTTATTAGTTTTGGTTAATGAGTTTTTCCATAACCAGAATTTCCCAAATTTTACTGAATCAATAAAGTCTGCATTTGGAAATCTGCTTTGTCCCTCACACCTCTTTCCCCCTCCACACTTTTCCTCCCCTGGAGGGGGAAAAATGTTTGCAATCAGGCATTTAGCAATCACCAAAATGTGACATAGTCACTTTCTGCAAAAGTGACATGGTCCGCAGATTAAAGCACTGGCCTGGATGAAAGGACTTCAGAAGCCCCAGTCTTTGAATGCAACTTTCCCCAGCTGTCTGAGAGAAAGGATGGTGGTATTTTCCATGTATTTGCCCTAAAGGGCTATGTTGAGTATTGTTCTACCATAGCTTTCCCCTTCAGAGTCCAAGGACACCTGCAAAGCCAGAGGAGAGAGAAAATGCTCCTTCTGGCTTATTCTGAGGGTCTTTCTTAGATTTCCTAGTTCAAATATCTTTTTATCCTCCCCTAGCTATCATTTCTCTATTCCAGGTCTATAGACTCTGTCCCTTTCCCTGCTGGTCATAAATGCCCACCTTTGATTTCAAAGGGGATAGCTCAATTCAATTAAATTCAGCAAATATTTATTAGGTGCCTACTATATGCTAAGCATTGTGCTAGGAACTGAGAACACTAAAATAAAAATTAAATAGTCCCTGCCACCAAGGTTCTCTTATTTTACCTGGAGAGAAGGGTGGGGGCAATTTAGGAAAGGGGAGGAAAAAGAAGTACACAAATGAGTAAATACAGAATAGATATAAAGGGGCAACAGGTCAATGAGACATTGATCCTTAGAATATGGCTCTCATTTGTCCTTCTAGGTGGACTTATAGATACAGCATGAGCAATATTCTCTGCCTGTGGGCTGAGGGCTTCAGGGAAAATGTGACTCCCATTTAGGGAAAATGTTTTATTCTAGTTATCTTGAGCTTGAGCCCACGTTGCCCAGAAACTTTGTGTGTATGTAGGGGGAAAGTTCACCTCTCAATTGAGAGGGATGTTCTTTTTTCGTTTTTTAAACTTCTGTCCTTGTAATGCTTTCTCAGTAAATATTCCTTTGTAAGAAGGGAAGAACACACACACACACACACACACACACACACACACACACACAGTCATTTACAGAAATACATTTTACCCAACAGGTAAATAGAATTTAAAGGGAAGGTAAATTAAGACAGAGATTAGTCCTGAGCAAAACAAACTCAAACTAAAGATGTGCAAAAATATTTATAACTCTTTTTAAAGTAGTAAAGAATGGGGATCTGATGGGGTGCCATTAACTGGGGAATGACTGAACAGATTTTGGTATATAAATGTGATGGAATACTACTGTATTGTAAGAAATGATGAAGGGGGATGATTTCATAGAAACTTGAGAAGAAAGGTATGCTCTAATGGGGAGTGATGTAAACAGAATTAGGAAAGCAATTTATACAATGACAACAATATTATAAAGGCAAACAACTTTGGAGGATTTAGAAACTTTGATCAATTTAATGACCAACCATGATTCTAGAGGATTAATGATGAAACCTGCCTCCTGACAAAGAGATGGAAGACTCAGAGTACAGAATGAGACATTCTTTTGGGCAAGACCAATGTGGAAATTGGTTTTGCTTGACTCCATGTTTTTAACAGGGATTTTGTTCTTTTTTTTTCCTCAGTGGGGGAGGGGAATGGGGGATAGGGTAGGTTAGAAGGAAAGGGAGGTGGATTTTTGCTGATTAAAAAAATTACAATTTAAAAAATGTTTCTTTGTACAAACTAATTACATCAATTAGCTGAACACACCAGAGGGGAGGTTATAGCAGAGCAAGACAGGGAAAGTTGTGGCCTCAAGGCCACATGTGGCCATTTAGGTCCTTGGGTGCTGCCTGTTGACTGAGTCCATGTTTTACAGAACAAATCCTTTTATTAAGGGGTTTTACTCTGTGAAGTTTGGATGCAGTCAAAGGGCCGCACTTGAGGACCTAGGTTGCAGGTTCCCCACCCATGGAATAGACAAGGTATGTGATAGAGGTAGGACTGATAGAACTCACCTGATTGGATGTGGAGAATGACTGAGAGTGAAGAGACAAGAGAACATCCAAGATTACCAACCCAGGTGACTACCAAGATAGTAGTCCCTTTTCACAGAAATAAAGAAGTCTTTTAGTCAGTCAACAATAATAATAGCTAGCTAAATGTTAGCAATTCTATAGTGCTCTACATCTTGCAAAGTGCTTCACAAATAACATCTCATTTAATCCTTATAAAAATTTATCATCCTCATTTTACATATGAGGGAAGACAGAGGTTATGTGACTTGTTCAAGGTCATATAGCTAGTTAGTGTCTGAGACAGGATTTGAACTCAGGTCTTCCTGATTCCAGGTCCAGCATTCTATTTACATGTAGTTAGCTAATAAATATCTACCTGCTTACTAAGAACTTATTGTGTTATAAAGAACTGTAGTAAGTGTTGGGCATATAAAGAAATGCAAAAAAAATTCCTGCCCTTAAGGAGCTTATATTCTAATAGGGGAGATTTGCCCCTCACACTGCCACAATCCTAGTGTAGGCCCTCATCACCTCTTGACTGGACCTACTAATTAGGCTCAATGACTTGAGTATCTCCCTACTCCAATCCATTTTCCATCCAGCTAACAAAATGATTTTTCTAAAGCCGGTGGCCCAGAAGAAGTTCACATTCTAATGGGGGAAAACACATATAATTCTGTATGTATTGGATATATATGGTATAAATGGAGAATAATCTCCAAGGGAAGGCACCAGTAATGGGAGTGACCAGAAATTCCTCTTGCAATAGGTGGGATTTAAGCTGAGCACTAGAGAAAGCCAGGGAAGCCAGAAGGCAGATGTGTTGGGGTGTGAGAGTGGGGTGAACAGATCTATTAAGGCATAGGAGCCAGTGCCAAGGTAGGAAGTCAAGAGGTGGAATGTCATGTAGCTAAACTATAGAATGGGTGGAAGTCAGTAAGTATAGAAAGACTAAAAAGGTTGTAAAGAGCTTTAAATGACAGAGGACTTATATTTGATCCTAGAGTTATTACACTTTAGAAAAGTCAACTTACTTAGTCACTGAGTGGTGAATGGAATTGTAGTGGGGAGACACTTGAGTCAGGAAGACCAGTTAGAAGACTATTGCAGTAGTCAGGAAAGGGGTGATGAGGGCCTGAAACAGGGTGGTTACTATGGGAGTGGAGATGGGAAATTAGAAGCAATAAGATTTGGCAGTGGCTTGGATATGTGGATTGATTGGGAGTGGGGAGTTAATTATATCAAACTCAAAAGCCTATTTGATTTAGAGAATGGTGGGGTAGTAAAGGAGAAGTCCAGAAGGGATTAAGTGTTTTCGTTTTTCCTGAGGGTGGACAGGAGAAGGAGAGGGTAGTGGGGATAGAAACAATGGGTTCTCTTTTGGACATGTTGCATTTTTGGTGTCTGTGGGACCAAAAGCTAGGTGGAGGTATCTAGTTGGTGATGCCCGGGAGAGAGGTTAGGACTAGATATATACATCTGGAAGTAATCTACATAGAGATAAAAATTGAACTCATGGGATCTAATGGGATTACTGAGAGAGTGAATAAAGAGGCCCAGTAGGAAGTCCTGGGTTACTTCCTCCCATATGAAACAAAGAGGACATGATCATCATCATGGATAATGAGGCAGCAAAGGTGACGAAGAAGGGACAGTCAGGTAGGATGTTAGAGCATAAAGAGTTATCTGGTACCACTTCTGAAGAAAACAAAGTAAAAACCCCACACTAATCCCATAGATTCTGGGTTAATAGTCATCTTTATCTCTGAAGTTATTTTTATTAGTTCCATAGAGATCCCACTGCCCAACCCCTGACATGTCTACATGTGTTTCTGAAGGAAGCACAGAGATTTGACATACTAAGATTTCAAATCCTTGGAGGATTCATAGATGGTGTCCATGACTTCTTTGTACATCATAAGTAATAGGAGTTGGGTGTAGGAAGAGCCTTCACAAGCACTGGGAGGAGGGTATGGTTTGATTCTGCCTCTAAGCCACATAAACTTGTAGATTACTTCCTTCTAAATTGGTATGTGAACTTGGTTAGGAAATCAGATTCACCTTATGCTTTAATACATTCTTCAAGCAGTGATCCACAATCCTCTACTCATCGGTAACTTCATTGACACTGGCTCCCTTACCCAAGTATAATGCCAATGGAACATTCACAGCACCAACAGTGACTATGAATATGCTGGCACAATTCTGAATTGAAAAATATAACAAACTGTCCATACAGAAGCAAAACATTTATTCAGACACCAGAAAACCAAATCCCAACACCAGAAAGTCAAATCCATCATAGTAACAAAGAAATTAATATACCATAACACAGCAGGAAGCCACATCATCCTTTAACCTTCCCACAAATACTCACAAGCCCAGCTATCTGCTTGCCTGCCATCCTCTCTCCCAGCTTCCTGTGGGCTCTGCTCCACCCTTCAGTAAACTCCTCCCACCACAGGCTCCAGGTGATTATATTCAGTCTATTAGGGGGCAGGAAAGATCTTCAAAGCAAGGAAGATCTTCAAATTCCCTTAGGTCTATTAAGGGGCAGGGAAGATCTTCAAATTCACATTACCATTAAACCAGGTGACCTTGCCACCCTAGCACCTGTGGGTTGGCAGTGGAAACTGTTATGTCCTGCACTAGGCTTAGACCTCAGGGCTCAGAGGTTTGGCTGGGGTTGTTAGTTTCCAACCCAGCCAGAAAACTTTCAGTTCCATCCTGTATCTTTGGCACAAAGCCAAAGGGGGCAAGGAAGTCTGAGAGGTACATGAGGCACCAGAGGGGCCCCTATCCCATTCTCTCCCCACACTCCTTGACTGATTGCCCTAGAGTCCTGGTCAATGTAACTTGTTGAGAGCTTAGTGGTTACTCCCCTGCCTCCTTCAAGACATCCTTTAGAGGTGTGTTCCAGATGATCATTACAACCATCAGAAAGCTCTATACTAGGGCCTTGTTTTCTTTAAAGAATTAGTTCCAAATCTTATAACCTAACACATAGTCATGTAAGCTGTATGAAAATAGCCTTTACTTTCAGATTCTTCCATAAACCTCTCCCACTGCCATGTCTTTTTAAGTTGGCCAGAGAAAACAAGATTAGGAAAAAATTCTTTCATACCCCAGAAAAGGAAACATCAGTTCTGTGGAATCGGATATTAACCCTTTATATATTTATCTACCTTGCCTTTTTTCCATAAATAATGACATTCCCCCCTGCCTTTGTCACATGTAACATAGACTTTTCTTTTCTCTTTGAGATCCTTCCTGATGCAAAAATGGTAAAACTTATGCTTGTATTGTGGTTCTCTTTATTATTAGGCTCAGGAACAGGCTTTCTATGCTTTTGAGTATTTTTTTCCTCCCATTTCTTCTATGTATACATATATGTATATTTACTAGAGCTAGGAAAGCATAACTTCTCCCACATTTAGCCTATAATTGTAAATGTCCCAAAGACACATGGCAAATGAAACAATTATTTTTTTTAAATCAACCTATAAGGGGTATTTTTTTAAAAAGAAAGTGTGGTATAAAATATTTAAACTGTACATCAATATCTAGAAAGACTGACTAGAAATGTAGTTGAGAAATGTAACATCATTATGATACACTCCTTGTATCTACTTTGAAAATGAGTCAAAAAACCAAAAATATACAAAAATATAACCCCTCTCCCAAATGTATTGATTAGACAGTCATCCAGATGATACAAAAGCACTAAATGATAGCACTGAACAATTTCTCTGGCTATCTTGAGCTAAAAGGGATGAATTGATAATAGAAGCATCGCTCAGTGTTATTATTGTGAACATTTCTAATGATTTCAATTAAAGTCTTCAGCAGTCTATCGTGCCCAAGGGTCATATTAAAATTCAAGTTTATGAAGCAGATAGATAATCTGATATTGGCATGGAATTCCTAGAGTATTCTTGGCTTTGAAGCTCTCAGTTCTAGGCCATAGCTTTTCAAATGGACATTTTACCCATGGTGGCCATTACAGCATCTCATTTAATCTTCACAAATTGTTATCTTACCCTTGGTGTGCATTTACTTCTTGGCAATCTCATACTTTATCCTCAAAATTTATATGTGTACTTATATATGCATTTATATGTACACACACATGTACTTCTGTGTATACATATACATATATTTATTAGAGCTAGGAAAGCATAATTTCTCCCACATTTAGCCTACAATTGTAAATGTCCAGATGTTTCTAAGTGTGGGGATTGCCTGATGACTTTAATGCTTCTGAAACTCAAGATGGCTGAGTTCATAAACCTGATCAATGTGTCATTTAACATTTCTCTAATTCTGAATAAACCAATGAAGTGCATTCCTTATAAGCAGAGCTAGTCTGGTGACATTTGGCCTGGCCTGGTGCCAGTGAAAACTACTGTTACCCGGGAACCTAGAACTCCCCCATTACAGATTTCTTCTCCCAGGCCCGGTGGAAGGGTGGAGGCTGAGCTAAATGTGCACACCTGGAGATTTAGTGAGGGGAACTAGCTGCACAGAGGATGACTGAGATCCAGCGACCTGAAGTTCTGCCCCAAACTATTAATCACCAAAAGAATGGAGTGTTCCTATCAGTATTCAGCAGATCTGTATGGGATCTGAATGAAATGGGTTGAATAGAATATACTCATTGTCAATTGTATTGTTCCTTATACCTTTTGCTTTATAACATAGTCATTTGAAACTCAAAGTAACTGTGAAATCTTTAATTTTTGACTCAGTTTTCTTAAAACAAAAATCAAACCAAATGCTTCTTTGTACCCCTACTCCCATCCTACCTCTGACTTCTTCCTGATCTGAATTCTCCTCCTCTTATGTGTGAATAAAAATTTGAGGGGATAAAGTGGAAACTTTACTCAATATTTCAAACATGCATGAAATATTTCTTTTGTCACTTTATTTCCCTAATGTATTCATTTGTGGTTACTCACCTTCTCCTCAGAGATCTCCAGGGAACCCCAAATCTGGCTATCTTATGATCTGGAACATGAACCCAATGCAGCCTCAGTAAATTACATCTCAAGTGTTTACTGGCAAATTAGCCCCTCTTGGGCATGAGAGAATGTTTCAGGCTTGAAGTGCCTACATTTTAGACAGTTATTCATATATCAAACATCCCATAATCCTGACTAGGATGTGATGGACTACAGTGGTCTGGGAAGAGGGAAGTTTTGTCTGTTCACTGTGTCTAACAATGCTGAAATGTTTTTTTCCCTGTCCATTCACTTAAACAATGTGCCCTTCTGTACCTCATAAGCACTTAATTTATTCCAACTCTTTGGCCTGACCTGTAATCCCCCTCTCCTTACCCATCTGACCCATCTGTGTTTCATTTCCCACTCATCGGCATCCAAAGAGCTAGGCCCAGGCCCTGTTTGGAACCATTAGACAAAGATTGGCACTGTTCCCTCTTCCTGCACCGCATCCTCTGCTGAAAAAAATGGCCATCAGATCAGAGAACAGAGCCTGCTTTGTCCCCGGCAACCAAGATCTGGAAGTACTTTCAATCATTTGCACTCTATACCCACTCAAACGCATTAATGTGATCAACGTTGGGCCTGTTGTGGGCATTTTTTTTTCTCCAGCAAATAGCTTGCTAACATTCCAGGCATGTACTTCCCTGAAAACAAGACTGAGACACAGGGCCCTGAATATTCAATTGGAAAATCACCAAGAGCGAGAGCTTAGCTTGGCACGGCTGGTGTTGATTCTTAATAAGTGACTTCCTAAAGCTGAGGCATGGGGCTTACAGCTTCAATGACTTGTTTGAAAAATATTTTGTAGGTGCCTCATACCACTTTATTTCCTGTGGTATGCGTCATATTGTGAGCTATTCTGAGCCAGCCTGGTTAAGCACACTAACATTTTTTTCCCCTAGATTGTGGTGTTTAACTAAAAATGTGCTTATACAAGATGAGCTCATAGCTCTGAGTGCTGATGTCGTTTTTAACTGCTTGCATACCAATAGCCATGGATTGCAAATGTGCTGAAAGGGGGGAAACATATCTCACACTGTCTAAAATGATTCCATGGGCGGTCAAGGTGGCAGGTAGTTCTTTGGGGAGTGAGCCTCGGGGTGGGAAAGTTTCAAGATTTCAGCACAATAAATACCTTTCATTTTCATTAAAAGGACTGCCTGTTCCTAGCATACTAAAGTTAAGGTACAGAAGACATCTGGAACACTTGAATACAATTAACCCTTCCCACTGCTCAAGGTAAGGAACACCACCTACCAGAGAACAGAATTGTTTGCAATCATGAGAGAAACCAGTTGCCTACATTTAACATACACTTTAAAAAATGGATCAGTTCTTCTGAGACTAAAGCAAATTGGTTAGAGATAACAGGTTGTTATGATAATCAAAAGAGCCAAGGCAGATGAAATTCTCTGATAAATAATGGATATAGTCCTGTACTTGGAATCAGGAAGATGTATCTATTCTTAGAATGCTTAACTCAACTACCTCCTCCTTCAAATGATGTTCTCTGATTTTCCAAGTTGTTAGTATTAGGTCCCATCCCACCTTCAACCAAAATCACTGTGTATGTATTGTGTATACTGGAAGGAAGGAAACAAACATTTATTAGTCACTAAGTCAGCCAATAAACATTTATGACACACCCACTATGAACCAGACACTGTGCTAAGGACCCAAGGCCAAGCACCTACTATGTACCAACTACCTTACAAATATGATCTCATTTGATCTTCACAATCTTGAGTTAAATGCTATTATTTCCTTGTTTTTACAAATGAGGAAACTAAGGCTGACGGAAGTTAAATGATTTGCCCAGGATTATACAGTAAGTGTCTCAGCCTAGATTTGAACTCAAATATATGTGTGTGTGTTATATTACTATAGGCTCAGTATTCTATCTTCTGTAAAACCTAAGTGCCTCTCTATTCTTATTTACTTATCTGTGCATATATTATTTCCCCATCCCCACAGAATATAAGCTCTATTAGGGCAAGGATTACTTTATTATTATTATTTTTACATATCCTCAACAATTACTACATAGCAGATGGCTTAATAAAACCTTGTTTGAATTGAATTAAACTAATCACATCCCTGACACTTACTTGCCATGAGAACATAGCAAGTCATTTCACTTTTCTTTGTCTCTATTTCCCCATGTACAAAATAGGGATTTTCATGACTGTAGCACCTGCTTCACAGATTTGTTGTGATGTTTAAGCAAAATAACCTATGTGTCTTATTCTGAAAACTTTAAAATACTTAGCAAAGTGCATAGAGTACTAGACTTGGAGTCAGCAAGACATGAATCCAGTTTCAGACAAACTTTTAAGTTCGTAAACTTTAAAGAACTACATAAATGCCAGCTAATAATAATGAATAATAATAACAATTTCTGACCATATTATCACCATCTTGTTCTCTTCTGTTTTTATGAAGTTCAGATAGAAACAATCTAAGGACAAGTCACTCTCCTGACATGGAATATTTGTATAAGTAGATAAAAACAATACGTTCTTATAATTTAATAGGAGTTTTTCCATGTGAGCTTATACTCTGTAGACCCACAGAAAGTGTCTCCAGGACAATGCTGGTAGTACTGTGACTACCAGGATGATGTGTACGAATTCCTGTTCCCACATGTTTTAAATTTCATCCTTTGCATCTATATAGTTTGAATGCCTTCCATTTCATGGAGTATAACAATTAAATCTATTCTGTATTTAAAATGTCCTTCTTAAATTTTTATGGAAAAAATGTTATGTCCAAGAGGTTGTGGGCAAGTTTGGTCTGTAATGTGATACTCTCTAGTTCTAGGACAGTTCATTTGCTGAATTCTCTGGGATATTTGGTGGGAATGTATTTATAGTATTTGAATGTATCATCATTGACTTTACAGAAGTTAGCCAGCTTCTAGTAGATAATTCTATTCAAGTGATCAAGTCTTTTAGGTATTTAATTCAGGCTAACTTTTTGTAATCTGCAGGGACATGTTGTACAGTTTCTATCACTTTATCAGATAATAAATATGATTGATCACTAAATCTGGGAACCTTCAGAACAATCATGTATTTTCTGGGGTCAGTGGCCTGATCCTGAATCCCTATCAACCCTGCTCCCCTTTCTAGAAGCAACTCTACCTGATTTGTGGATGTTAGCCATTTTTTCAGATGCTTTTTTGTCAACATATTGTTTGCTAGTACCTTTTCATTCTGTTCTCCATTAGCTTCATCCAGAGATAAATCATAATGAGTTATGTTCAACACATTCTGTATCATTTATTTCTAATCAGCCTTTATTGTTGCTTTGTAGAATGAGGTCTGTTTGGTCTAAAATATTTCGAAAATACTTAATGCAACTGCTGCTGCTACTACTGCTACTGCTACTACCATGAGCCAGTAGGGTATAATAGCTGGCATTTATCTAGTTCTTTAAATTCTTCATCTAGTTAAAAAGCCCTTTATGTATGTTATCTCATTTGATCCTCACTGAAATAGATACTAGTATTACCTCCACTTTGCAGATAAAGAAACATAAAAACATAGGTTATATGATTTGCCCAGGATCACAACAGTTGGGAAGTATTTAGACCAGGTTTTGAACTCAGGTCTTCCTGACTCCAAGTCCAATACTCTATCCATTATACCACCTATGAACAGAGCATTACTTTTTAAACTGTGGGTCACAATCCACTGTTTAAGAAGTACTGAAGGGGTTGTGAGTGGAAAAAGTTTAAGAAGCCCTGGGATAGAGGACTGTCTTTAGATTTAGGAAGACCTGAGCTCTGTCTTTGGAACAAAATAGCTGAATGGCCTTAGACAAATAATCTCTTCTTGCTCCAACTAACTCACCAAGACAATTTTTCCACTTATACATAAATTGCTGGTTTGACTTGATGGAGGGAATTTCTACCCCAAGGTTCCCATACTTATAATATCTTAGGTCCAAATAGTAGCAAGAATATTATTCGATGTAGATATAAAGGTTTTTGTAGCTTAGTATAGTGGAGAGAACAGTGGATAGGGAGTCAGTAAGACCTGAGTTTAAATCCTGCCTCAGACAATTACTTGCCCACGTAATTTTGGGCAAATTAATAGATTTCTCTTAGTTTCATTTGTAAAAAAAAAAAAAGAAATGAGTATAACAATACAAATAATAGTACCTACTTCACAGGATTGGGGTGAGAAACAAATGTTATGAAATTTAAAGTGCTAGTAAATGTTAGATATTATTATTATTATTAATTATATGGTATTATTGACTTGTTTGGAGGGTATATGTTTAGCATAGTAACCCAGCTGTTCATTGGTTTTGCAATGCACAAAGCACCATAACATAGAGTGAGTATGAGGTCTACAAAATGAGGAGTCTGGCTTAAATTATTTCTGAGGTCCCAGCCAGTTCCAGTCTTTTGTGATTTGTGGATACTCAATAAATATCACATATTTTGTCTTCCATTCCATTCCTCTGTTGACCGCTTTGTAGACAGTTTCTAGCACAGGTCATGCATCCAATGGGTATTCTGTAGCTATTAAGTGATGAGACAGTGTGTATACCACTGTAGGATGATTTATATTTCTACAATGGAACCTTTGATAATAAAGAAGAGAGAGATTGATACCCTGGGTGCTGTCTGAGCTGTGTCTGTCTCTTGGGTCAAATCATTTTCGGTGCCAGGAACAGATGTGGCAGAATTGCTCTGCCTATCTGTGACTTAGGGACCCCACCACCTGGGTGGAAGCAGCAATTATTGATTTATAGAGACAGAGAAACTGGGCAACAACCCACAAGTCATCTAAACCAACCTTAATGTGAAGCGCTCATGTCCTCTGTAATATCTCCAATGTGTGGTTGTTCATCCTTGTCGACTTTTAGGGAGGGAGAGCACAAACGCCCCAGCCCACTTTCAGATAGCTCTAAGTATTACTAAATTTTCCTTTATATTAAGTCAAATATTCTCCTCAGACCTTTGGGATGGCCAATGAACATGAATAAAGATGAACCAGTCTTGTATTGGCAGGATCATACATTTAAGGACTGGAAGTGACCTCCAAGTACACCTTTGTAGCAATTCCAAAAATTGTGCTTCATTGTTGAGAAGTTTGTCGGGATTCTAAAGGGGTATTCATGTAGAGTTAGCATAGGGTGCCAGAGCTGGCACTTGTAAAGATCTGAGTTCAAAACCTTCCCTAGATACTTGCAACATGTGTGACCTGGCAAATTACTTTGTATTTCTAGTGCTTAGCATAGACCCTGACACAAAATAGGTGCTTAATAAATGCCTACTGACTGACAGCCTCTCTGAACCAGTTTTCCCATTTGCAAAATGAGGAGGAAGCTTCTAATGTCCCTGTCAGCTCTAGAATCTGTGATCCTAAGATAATATGTTTAAACCTGGACTAGCTGGGATGTTCTAATATAGATCCTTGTACCTTACCTCCCTCAGTTACCTTAGATATAGTCTACATATACATATATACATCTATATGTATATACCTGTTACCTATACTGATAATCTGTAAGCTCCCTGAGAACAAGGGACTGCTTCACTTTTGTCATTATGCTTCAGCCCCTGGCACATATCAATAAATGTTGGTTGATTGATTACTTGATTCAACCTGGAGAGAGGACCAAGATTAAAAGAAAGGGCCAAGGAATGATCTGGAGCAGATACACTGGTCATTATAGACATTGTTATGAGAGGAGAAAGGGAGAAAGAGAGAAAGACCCAATAGAGAGACTCTAACACATCCTTACCAGGAAAAATACATCATAATAATAATTATAATAGCTATTAACTTTGTAGTACTTTAAGGTTTGTAAAGTACTTTGCAAATATCTCACTTGATGCTCACAATTACTATTAGAGGTAGGTGATATTATTATCCTTAATTTACAGATTAACAGGTTAACAAAAGTTAATTGACTTGCCTAAGGTTGCACAGCTATTAAGTGCTGAGGGAGAATTTAGTTAAGTCTACTTAACTCCAGGTCCAGTGTTCTATCCAATGAGTCATGTAGCTGCCTTAACATAAGCAGAATCAACATAAGAATATTATATAGAGGTAGAAAGGATCATAGAAGAAACCAAATCTTAGCCCTTCATTTTGCAGATAAGGAAATTGGGGGAAGGGGTGTACACACACACACACACACACACACACACACACACATATGGGGAGAGAGAGAGAGAGAGAGAGAGAGAGAGAGAGAGAGAGAGAGAGAGAGATTTGTCTAAGATCATAGGTAGTAATTAGGTAGTCTGAGATTTGAACCTGAGACCTCTGACTCCAAGTCTAGAACTCTATCCATTTCACCACACTGTTTCAGGGACATATAAATAGCAAGGGATAAGCCACTACTATCTGCCAGTAAATTAATGAGATGTGCTTTTGCTAGAGGGGGCTACTTGGCTTCCTAGTGGTATACATTGACACAATAATCTGCCCAGTGACACCTTAGTGACCGCATATTTAATATATCTGCCAAGCTAGATGAGTTACTCCCTCAGAGAAATGTGTGAATGAGGAAGATTTTGCCCACAATGTATTAAAAACAGTATTTCTCTGACACTATTTTCGTTGGTTGCAATTTTTACAGATGTTGCAAAGTTATTAATTATTATTGCCAATAAAACCCTAGCCAGCTAGGTAGGTTAGGTAGGTAGCTTGTATTCCCAAACTGTCTTTGGTTTATGTTTTCTAACTGAGGTCTTGGGAGAAGGTTTCTTCAAATTAAGTAAATAAGAGCCCCTCATTAAATTCAAGCTGTTTTGGTTTCCAATGTCCAAAGCCTCAAGATTATAATGTTTAGGGGCTATCCCATGGAGATATGGGACTAAACTCATCCAAATTTGACCATATTTAGAAATAAGTAGATTTCATTTTTCCTGTGGGCTAAACGAATATCTGAGCAGCAACGCATTTCATGTTAATGGAAGGGCAGCGTCAGGTAAAGAAAATGAATTTTTCTCATGAACGTGGGTGAAGTTGGCACTGAGCACAGCTCAGTTTAATTCTGGCTTTCTGTACTCTCATTAAAAGCCAAATTTCTGAACTTAAAACCTCTGTATTATTATTCTTCAGTATATTTATGACAAATTACCTTTCGTTTCATACATTATAAGGGGGTGGATAAAGGAGGAAGTAGGCGAGAGAGAGAGAAGAGAGAGAGAGGAAGAAGAGGGGAAAGGAGAGAAAAAGAGAAAGATTGAGACAGAGTGAGAGACACACAGAAGCAGATAGAGATAAAACACGGAAGAAAGGCAGAAAGAAGAGAGATGGGAGGAGAGAGAGAGAGGAGAGATAGGGAAGGAGAAAAAGATGGAGTTGAGAGTCAGATATGTAGACAGACAGAAATAGAAGCAGAAAGAGGAGGGGTAGGGGAGAAGGTAAAGGAGAGGAGATGTAGGGAAGGAGAGGGAAAAAAGAGGGAAATGGACGAGAGAGAGAGAGAGCGAGCCAGCCTTTCTTCTTTTGCAAAGAAATGGGAAGGGAATATGTGTAATAAAATGTCAGAAGACCCAAACTGCACTATCCATCATAGTGTTTCTGAGTAAATTTGGAAATAGTGGCTAGAGCAGGGCCGAACTTCTAAACTGATGACGTTTAGGCTGATTTGAGTTTTCCCTTACCAGGCTCCATAACAGAGCTTTAATGTTTCCCATGGACATAAATTCACTGTGGCTCTCAAGTGAAGACTATGTTTGAGAGAACTGAATAGAAAGCTTGGACTTACTCTCAAGATTACACTTACCCCATCAAGTAAAGTTCCATGTAACTTTCCTTCTCAGGGCTGCTCACACAAAATTTCAGGAAACAGCAGGGCTTAATTAGGACTCGGGTTTATAGTTTCACCTGAAAAAATACATTTAAAAAAATCATATATGTTTGGCTGTCGAGATTTTCTAGTCAATAAATTCTTGCTAATTAATCACATTAATGGTGCTCCTTAAAAGTTGAAACAGAATCAGAAAACAAACCAAATTCCCCATAAATATCAAACATAAAGGCCTATTCACTGATGCACTTTCTGTTTCTAAAAAGAATTTTACAAGTGTGTTTTTATTCCCCTCTCTGACAGCACACCCATACACACATGAGTACATACAGAGACAGAGTCCGCCACTATCTATGGGCTATATTACGCTGCTCATAGAGAAATACAATTCCAGGGACAAATTATTAATGTGGCAGAATGATGTAATTATATGCTAGTAGTTTACTGAGGAGTGTGGTTCTTTGGGGAGACTGGAGCAGAAGGAGAAGAAGGAATAGCAACAGCATTTAGTCTCAGAGTCAAGAAGAAAGAAAGAACGAAAGAAAGAAAGAAAGAAAGAAAGAAAGAAAGAAAGAAAGAAAGAAAGAAAGAAAGAGAAAGGAACAAAAGAGAAAGGAACAAAAGAAAGAAGAGAAAAAAGGAAAAGGAATGGAAGAAGGAAGGAAATAAAAAGGAAAAAAAGATAAAAAGAAAGAAAAAAGAAGGAAGGAAATAAAGAAGGAAGGAAAGGAAAAGAAAGAAAGGACAAAAGGAAGGGAAGCAAGAAAAGAAAGGAAGAAAAAAAGGAAGGAAAATATATGAAGTAGGCAGGTAGGAGACAGAAAAAGTAGAAGCTCTGACAAAGAAAGAGTATCCTTCCTGCCCATGTCCAGGAGAGAATAGAGCTGGAAATGACCTCAAAGATCACCTAGTCCCCCATTTTATAGATGAGGAAATAGAGGCACAAAGAAGTTAATTAACTTACTCATACAGGTAATAATAAATAAATAAACACATAAATGAATGAATGAATGAATAAATAAATGGTAGAGCTGGGAGTCAAACCCAGGTTCTCTGATTCCAGATCCCAGTGGTCTTTCCACTATGCAGCACTGCCTTTTATTTTCCGCTCCTACATTATTCAAAGGGAGTGACAGTCTTCTTAATACAAATAGGATCTCTGGATGTGTTATTTTGTGCTCTAGTTCTATGTGGCCCAGACAGCCCAAAGCAGGCTTGCTGAACTACCCCTGAAACATAAACAAATAGATCCAGAAGCCCACCTCACTTGGGGCTAAGCTCACCAAGAATAGAGCGACTGTTCTTCATCTAAGAAAAATAACCTTTTGGACCTTTTGGAGGCTGAGCCTCCAAAATGTCATTTGTGGGTGTGTCAAGGTGCTTTTTTGAGCCTGGGTTTGTTATAATGAAAAATCTCATTGGTCCTCACCCTCTGAAATGGACGATTTCTCTCATAGTGTTCTCTCTGGGTCCTTAATCTTAGGTGGAAAAATGATCAACTTTCTCTCTGTCTCTCTGTCTCTCTCCCTCTCTCTTTCTTGCTCTCTCTGTCTCCCTCCCTCCCTCCTCCCCCCTCCCCCCACCCCCAGTTTGCATGCCTCAGGCCAGTGAATTGGAGAAACTGGAAGTTTCAAAACAGGCGGTAAATGGACTTGTGTCAGCCCTTTTAAATGCCATCTGAAATGAGATACTATCTCTGTAAAGTGCTTAACACAGTGCCTGGCACATAGTAGGTGCTTGATAAATGTTTGCTCCTCTTTGTTCTCCTTTCCCATTTATCACTTGCCATAGACCACATTGGGTTCATGTAGATAGAGGGTTATGGGTCTGGCAGCATTTCTGTTGTAAACCCTTTTTTCTGAGGGAGTTTATAACTTCACTGTAAACATCTGACCTTGACAGAAACCTGACATTTTACAGGCTTGCAGCACAAAGATTTTTGTAGTGCAGATATTAATTGATTTTAAAACAAAAGAAAGAAAAATAGTTTTTGAACATTTGCCTACATCACACACACACACACACACACACACACATACACACGGATTTTTTCTTGTTTATGGTCAAGACTGAAAATTTCTTTTTATTTCTTGCTTAGCATCTTATCTTTGTGTTAAAATCTTTTTTTCAAGACTCCATACTATCTGCTAGTATAAGGAGACCACTGAGTTACATTGCAAAAACTTAAAAATGTTGCTTTTTAAGTAGTTAAAAAGAAATGGTGTGAAATGGTAAAATGCTGTCTTAGACTTCATTATTCCCAGATTTCTAGTAGATCCCAGACAGATAACTCCTTGGGGAAAACCAGAAAGGAAAAACAAACTTATTCCAAAAATGGATACCTTATATAGGGAAGCAACATCCAGTGAAGCAAAACCCCTAAACAGAAAGCTTCCCAGACCCGCAAATTGTGTAACTTCCTGCCATCCCTTTTCAGGTCTTGTCCCCAGGAGCAAAGCTCCAGCCCTACACATCTCTTATATACTCCCCTCTCCCTATGCCCTCTGCTCCACACTTTGGCTCTTTTCAGTACAAAAGTGACATTACTACTGGGTGTGGAAATGTCTGCTCTAAAGTGAACACAGATAAGTAATTACAAGCACAGTCTTGTTAGTCACTTAAACTTGATACAAGTTCAGGTATTTAAGTCATCTCCGGTTTGACTTCCTAGTTCACTCTTAGTCTTCACCACCCTACCTGCCCCATCTCCCCACCCAGTTCAGTTCTCTTAGTTGTTGAGGAAATAAACTCTTTTATATCAGATTCCTAAGTTTACCTTTTAGTTTCTTGGGGGGAAAAAGAATCTCCCTGTAGTTTCCTAAAACCCAAATCATTGACTTTCCTGGAATCTTCTCTGAACAACTCTCTTGCTCCTGCCAACAGCTCAGGACATAAGTTCCTGAATGTCCCACTGGGAGTATCAATTCAACATGTTCAAAAGTAGGTTTATTACTTTTCCTCCAAAAATCTTCTCCTACTTCTGACTTCACAATTTCTGGAACTAGTACCAGTATCCCATGTTCAGAACACTGGGGCTATCCTTGAGTTTGCCTCTCATTCATATATTCAATCAGCTATTTGTTGGTTCTATTTCCACAGCATTTCTTGCATTCATTCTCTCAGGGTAGCTATGTTTATAGCCACCATGCCAATTCCTCTCACTTTGGCAATATCCTTCCAATAGGTCATCCTTACCTGACTTATCCAATTCATTATTCTCAGCACTCTCAGATTTACCTAATTTTTGCCCCCTAATAGATCTGGTGGTCACTCTTCTGCTCAAAATTCTTAAATGGTTCCCTATTTACTTTCAAGTAAAGTTCAAATTCTTTAATCTGGCCTTGATAGGCCTCCTTAGTTTAACTACCTTTCTATTTTATCTCATAGAAATTCTGCCCACATACTCTTAAGTACTTCAGCTAGAATGGATTAACCTGCTATGATCTCCACACAGCCGGTACTTACTTAGGTCCATGCCTTGTTTTTGCTCTTGCTCTACCTAATGTCAGGAATACTTTACCCCCTTCCACTTTTTGATTGTTATATCATCTTTTTAAAGCTTAACTCAAAGGCCATCTCCTTAATGAACCCTTTCCTTATCCCTCCCCTCCCTTAGAGGAAAGCTTTTTACTCGAGTGTCTCTTATGTATGTGCTTAGGATGGATTATTTTGTAATATAATAATTTGTGTGTGTGTGTGTGTGTGTGTGTGTGTGTTGTGTGTGTGTGTGTGTGTGAACATCTTCCTCCTGAACTGTAGGAGCATGAGGACAACTTATCTTGTATCTCCCTCTAGAACTCAATGCTCTCTCACTTTCTCTCATAGTTCTTGCTTAAAAAACACTTGTTGATTTAAACTGAGTTCAATCTGTCTCTGGACATTTTAATGTCAACTTTCTATAAGTCTCCAGATTCTTTATGGCAACTCCCCACTCCAGTAATTCCACCTGATTGCCATGAATTTCCTCTCCACATTTCCTGGTCTAATTTCCTTAGCACAAACTTTAGAATAAACATCAGTACCTAAATCAATTCAGCCCTAGCCAGTCTGGAACTCTGTGATTTGGGGGAGGTGGATTTTTTTCCACAATTTGCCTCAAAAATTTCCTAAAGGAGGAATAAAGTAGGTAACTGTATCCAATAGTACAATGCTTTAGGTGGGAGAAGTTTTCTTCTCAATATCAAAGTTTATCATTTCATCCCCTGCAGCATACAATTAGACCTTAAATTCCTCAACCCCCCATTTTATGTAGAATTTTTTTCTTCTTGTTCCTTTGTTCAGTTCCACCATTGACCTTTGGCCGCCTCATGGATTTAGGTTCAAATCATAGAGGCTTTTAATGGTAATTTATCTTGACTAACTTGCTCCTATGCAATTTAAAAACTGGGAACTTCTGAAGTTTATTTAGGCTTAGCTATCCAAGTGCTTAGCATTCTAACAGA
Source organism: Gymnobelideus leadbeateri (assembly GCA_011680675.1). NCBI lineage: Eukaryota > Metazoa > Chordata > Mammalia > Diprotodontia > Petauridae > Gymnobelideus > Gymnobelideus leadbeateri. The sequence goes on from WOXC01007968.1 coordinate 33,461, forward strand.
CCAAAGCAAGAAGTAGAATTGAAACAGGAAAACATTTAACTGGGACAAGAAAGACACCTTTTTACTTGCATGTCTCTTATGTCCATGCTTAGGACGGACTAACACAAACATTCCTGAATGAATATGTCTTTTCCTCTTCTGCTTTGGAGTAGCTTGGGAAATGAGTTTCTCCAAGACTCATGGCTGTGACCAGAGGAAGTGCATACTCTATATTTCTCTGTAGCCAAAGTGTACACCTGGATGGTCCCAGAATAGAAGACTTCTTGAAAGGGCCAAATCTGTGTCTAGGATCCATAGCTATTCCTGTTCTACACTTAGATGTTTAGTCTTCAGCCTATCCATTTCTACTTAATTCCCAGTTCTACCATCACCATGCAGGTCCCATCATGACTTGACTCAGATGCTATTGCTTGCCTGGTCACTGTTGGTTTCCATTTTAGTTCCCAATATGACTCTATGCTTTGCATAGTCACAAACTTTGTATAAACACTCATTTTTTATTCATCTTCCTAATGGTGAAAGGTTCTTCTTTAATCTCCATGAATATACTTGTGAACCTACCTTTTTCCTGGCAAAAATGAAGTGGGAATGTATTTGCATACAAACAAGTTCATTATTCAAACAAGCTACAAGATACAACATGTCCAGATAGGTTTAGTCCTTGCTTGATTCATCATATACTACTTACTTCTAGAAGGTGACTTGGGACAAAGTTGTGTTCTTAATGGATGTTCAATAGTAAGTTCAAATTTAATCTTTTTCTTCCAATTACATGTTAATACAATTTTTAACATTTTTAAAAAAGGTTTGAGTTCCAAATTCTATTTCTCCCTCCATTCCTCCTTTCCTCCCCCACTCCCTGAGATGGTAAGCAATCAGATATAAGTTGTGTATATATATATATATATATATATATATATATATATATATATATATATATATATATATATACAGTAATGTAAAATATTTCCATATTAATCATTTTGTTCAAGAAGACTGAAATAAAAATAAAAATAATGGAAGAAAGCGAAAAATAGCATATTTCAGTCTGTATTCAAATAATATCAGTTCTTTCTCTGAAGGTCAATAGCATATTTTATCAGTCCTTTGGGATTGTCTTTGATCATTGTATTCCTAAGAATAACTAAATTATTCACAGTACTTCATCACACAATTTTGCTGTTACTGTGTACAATGTTTTCTTGGTTCTGTTTAAATTCACTTTACATTAGTTCATGTAAGTCTCTCCAGTTTTTCTGAAATCATCCTGTTTGTCATTTCTTATAGTATAATAATATTTCATCATAACCATTTACCACAGCTTGTTTAGTCATTCCATAACTGATGGGCATCCCCTTGATTTCCAATTCTTAGCCACCACAAAAAGAGCTGCTTATAAATATTTTTTGTACAAACTGGTCCTTTCCCCCTTTTTTATGTCTTTGGATTATAGATCTAGAAGTAGTATTGCTGGATCAAAGAGGTATGCACAGCTTTATAGTCCTTTGGGCATAGTTCCAAATTGCTCTCCAGAATAGTTGGATAAGTTTGCAGATTCACCAACAGTGCATTAGTTTCACAGTTTTCCCACATCCCCTCCAGCATCTATCACTTTCCTTTTTTGTCATATTAACCAATCTGATAAGAGTGAGGTAGCATCTCAGAGTTGTTTTAATTTACATTTCTCTAATCATTTTTTTCATATGACTACAGATAGCTTGATTCTGCATCTGAAAACTGCCTTTCATGGGGCGGCTAGGTGGTGCAGTGAGTAAGAGTGCTGGCCTTGGAGTTGGGATGACCCGGGATCGAAACCAGCCTCAGAAAATGAGCACCCACACATAAATAATGACTAGCCGTGTAACCTTGAGCAAGTTACTTAACCCCAATTGCTTTAAAATAAAAAGAAAGAAAACTGCCTTTCATATCTGTTGACCATTTATCTCTTGGGGAATAACTTGTATTTTTATAAATTTACTCAATTCTGCATAAATTTGAGAAATGAGACCTTTATCAAGAGTTACTTGTTACAAAATTTTTTTCCCCAGTTTTCAGCTTTCCTTATAATTTTGGTTGCATCGGTTTTATTTGTGCAAACCCTTTTTAATTTTATATAATCAAAATTATCTCTTTTATATTTTGTAATAATCTTCGCATATGCTTTTGTACTAATTTTTCCCCTTATTCATAGATTTAACAAACTTCAATAGTAAGTTCAAATCCTAGGTCCCCAAGTGTAAATTTCCCAAAAGACTCATGATCCTTTTGAAATGATAAAATATAGGGAAGAGAGACCACTCTATTTGTTACTCCCATGAAATTTAAAAGCAGATAGGGAACTATTTATTCTTGTACTTGTCAACTAATTGATTCACTAACAAACATGGTATTTTTACAAGGTCATTTCAGGCCTCTTTGGCCTGAAAGCTACTTGTGGAAAGGTGAACAATTTAATTACTCCACTTGTGGCTTTATCCACACAGTGTTAAATGGTCATTCTGATTGTTTTAAATCTGAACATAATGGCTATTTTGGTGCAATATAGAGTCATAAGCCCAGTCTTAGGCAATCTACTTATTTTAAATGCATGTTAGAAGAAAATCAATGACTTAGTGGAAAGAATCCCTTTAAGTTTCCAAAGTGATTGGAGTAAGAAATAATGACAGCAATAACTCACATTGATATTGTGCTTTCACATAAATGTGAACATTTCCAGAGGCTATCTGGGTCCTTATCAGAGCCAATTAGTTGGCACAGTCAATAGACCACTAAGCCTTGAGTCAGCTAGACCCGAGTTAAAATCCAGCAGTTATTCAGTTTAGGCAGTTATTATTCATTGTGAGGCCCTGGGCAAGTTACTTAACTTCTGGTTATATCCGTTTCCTCAACTGTAAAATGTATATAATAATAATATCTTGTTGTAAGGACCAAATAAGATAATATTTGCAAAAGTATTTAGCAAGGTGCCTGGTGAGTAGTAGAAGTTATATAAATGCACATTCTCTTCCTTCTTTCCTTTTCTGTTCTCTATGAACTCATAATCTCATCAGTTCCTGGGGGTTCCATTATTATTTCTGTCAAGATGACTCCAAATTCTATATAAGCAGCCCTAATTCTCTCCTGACCTCTAGCCCCATATTATTATTATATAATGTTTTAATGTTTACATGAGGTAACTCATTTAATCCTTCAACTACTCTGTGAGGTAGTTAGGTGTTATTATGATCCCCATTTTATAGAAGAGGCACATAACAGTTAAGTGATATCTTAGGGTCACATAGCTAAGAATCTGAGGTAGGATTTGAACTCAGGTCCTGGGCCCTATATACTGTACCACCTAACTTCCCTATGTCACAAACTAAATGCTGTGTGTATCTACCTGGATGGCTCATTGATATTTCAAACTTAATGGGTCAAAAAATTTTTCTCCCAAATCCACCCAACTTCCAAACTTCCCTATTTTTGTTTATCACCCTTTCAATCACAATTTTGAAATCTTGGAGTAATACTTCCCTCTCTCTCACTCTCCATGTCCTACCTGTTGCCAAGTTTTACTCATTTTACTGCTACCACATCTCATATAAGTTCCATTCTTTCTCTTCATAGGGCCTCTAATCTAGTTCAGGCCTTCATCATCTCTTGCCTGGAATTTTGCCATAGCCTCCTAATTTATCTCCCTTCTCCCAGTTTCTCTCCACTTTAGCCTCTGTATAGAGACTGAACCAATATTTCTAACACACAGTGCTAACTGCATCACTCTACCATGGGAAAAAAAAATCTCTATTGGCCCTCTAATGCCTCTAGAGTAAAATACAAACTTTACAGCCTGGAATTTAAAGCCTCCCATAGTCTGGCTCCCATTTAATTTTCCCATTTTATGTTGTGTTAGTCCCCTTACACACTGCTTATTCCAGTCAAACTTTTCCCTATACAGGACATTCCATCTCTTTCCTTTTTGCCTTTGTAGAGGTAGTCTCGTAGGTCTAGAATGTATTTCCTCCTTCCCTAGACCCCTTAAAATCCTTAGCTTTCTTCAAAGCACAGTTAAAGCACTACCTCCTAAATGGGGCTTTTTTTGATCTCCCCGATTGTGAATGATCTCACCTTCTTGGAGAATTTTGTGTAACTTTTAATGTATTTTGCATTTTCTTATATGTATAAATGTTATATCTCCCCAGTAGGGCATAAATTCCTTAGGGAAAGAGACTTATTTTTGTTTTGCACCCCCAGTATTGAGCACAGTACATTGTCTATAGTAGGCATTTAATAAATATTAGCTGGATTTAATTGAACTGAAATGTTTTTAAGTTTAAAAAGTGACTTCTAGGGGCAGGGCCAAGATAGCAGAGTAAAAGCAGGATCTTGTCTGAGTTCCCACTTCAACCACCTCCAATACCTGTAAAATATGACACTGAAAAAAATTTAGAGCTACAGAACCCACAAAGTGACAGAGAGAAGCGAATCTCCTGCTGAAGGTAGCCTGGCAGGCCAATAGGAAGGGTCTACTGCATGGAGCTAGGAGCTGAGCACAGTCCTGCATGAGCCACTTGGGCTGAGACCCAGGGTGGCTCTGACTAGTGGCCCAGATGGGCTAGAACAGACTTCAGGAGAGTGAATCACAGGTAGCTGTTGTGGTTTCCAGACTTCTCAACTCATAAACTCCAAAGAGAAAGTAAAAGGGAACACTGTTGGAATGGGGTGATGGAAGAGCATGGTCTGGCCCCTGTCCCCAGGGCAAGAGGTGGCAAAGGTGTGGTGGCTTCAGCTCTTGCTGTGTGGCTACCTCTAGAGCTTCAGGCTTGCAGATCATTGGATCTGGATCACAGTCTTGGGTGGTGGTCTTGGGTTGAGTGTGCCAGAGTGTGTGGTGGCTGTAGAAAAGGTGCCCTTATCATAGTTCTGACAACTGAAAAAAACACCAACATTTTGGCACATGGCTCTCTCCACTCTGGAAGCAGAGTTCTACCATGGCAAAGAGCTTGAAAGTCAAGTAACTGACTGGCAAGAAGAGCAATCAGAGGAAGTACAGTCAGAGCATAGAATTCTTTTTTGGGGACAAAAAGGACCAAAACATGGAACCATAATAAGTCAAAAAAGTCAAAACTCCTGCATCAAAAGCTTCCAAGAAAAATATGAACTGGTTATAGGCTATGGAGGAGCTCAAGAAGGATTTTGAAAATCAAGTAAGAGAAATGGAGGAAAAATTGGGAAGAGAAATGAGAATAATGCAAGAAAATCATGAAAATCAAGTCAACAACCTGCTAAAGGAGAACCCCCCCCCAAAAAAAAACCCAGAAGAAAATAACAGCTTAAATAACAGACTAACTGAAATGGCAAAAGAGGTCCAAAAAGCCAATGAGGAGAAAAATGCCTTAAAAAGCCAAGTTGCCCAGATGGAAAAGGAATTTTAAAAACTCACCAAAGAGAATCATTCCTTCAAAATTAGATTGGAGCAAATGGAAGCTAATGACTTTATGAGAAATCAAGATACTATAAAACAGATCCAAACAAATGCAAAAATAGAAGGCAATTGAAATATCTCATTGGAAAAACCACTGACCTGAAAAATAGAAACAAGAGAGGTAATTTTAAAATTATTGCACTACTTGAAAGTCATGACCAAAAAGAGAGCCTAGACATCATTTTTCAAGAAATTATCAAGGAAAACTACCCTGATGTTCTAGAACCAGAGGGCAAAATAGAAATCAAAAGAATCCACCAATTGCCTCTTGAAAAAGATCCCCAAAAGAAAACTTGTAGGAATATCATAGCCAAATTCCAGAGTTCCCAGGTGAAGGAGAAAATATTGCAAGCTGCCAGGAAGAAACAATTTGGGTATTGTAGAAACACAATCAGGATAACACAAGATGTACCAGCTTCTACATTGAAGGACTTGGAATATGATATTCTGGAGGTCAAACGAGCTAGGATTAAAACCAAGATCCCTTACCTAGCAAAACTGAGAAACTGAGTATAATGCTTCAGGGGAAAATATGGTTATTCAATGAAATTGCAGACTTTCAAGTATTCTTGATGAAAAAACCAGAGCTGAACAGAAAATTTGACTTTCAAATACAAGAAGCAAGAGAAGCATGAGAAGGTAAACAGGAAAAAGAAATTAAATTTGAACTATTTACATTCCTACTTGGAAAAACGATAATTGTGACTCATGAGACTTTTCTCAGTAAGAGGATAGTTGAAGGGAATATATATATATATATATATATATATATATATATATATATATATATATATATATATATATATATATATATATATATATACATACATATAAATGTATGTATAGGAGGGTGTATGTGTGTATAGATATGTGAGTGTGTATGTATGTGTGTACATGTATACATAGACAGAGGGCACAGGATCAGTTGAATAGGAAGGGATGATATCTAAAAAATAAAATTAAGAGGTGAGAGAGGAATATAATGAGAGAAGGAGAAAGAGAGAGATAGAACAGAGTAAATTATCTCATATAGAAGAGGAAAGAAAAAACTGTTACAATGGAGGGGAAAAGCAAGAAGATGAAAGCGAATGGGTCAACCTTACTCTCGTTGAATTTGGCTTAAGGAGGGAATAACATACATACTCAACTGAGTGTCTTACCTCACAGGAAAGTAGGGAGGAAGGGGATAAGAGGGGCAATGATAGAAATGAAGGCAGACTGTGGGAGAGGATAGTTAGAGGCAAACACTTTTGAAAAGGGACAGGGTCAAAGTAGAAAATAGAATAAGTGGGGGGCAGGATAGGATGGAGGGAAAGATAGCTAGTCTTTCACAATATAACTACTATGGAAACATTTTGTGTAACTAAACATGTGTAACCTATATTGAATTGCTAGATAGGCAATAAGCACCTCCCAGTGGAGGTGAGTGAGTGAGGAAGGAAGAAGAGAAAGAATCTAGAAATCAATGTTTTAAAAACATATGTTAAAATTTTTTTTAACATGCAACTGGGAAATAAGATACACAGGCACCTGGGTATAGACATCCATCTTGCTGTACTAAAAAGTTAGAGGGGGTATGGGGGAGGATATAAGAGAAAGCAGATTGGGGGAAGGGGTATTCAGTAGGCTCACTATCTTGGGGTGGGGGGTAGGGGAAAGATGAAGAGAAAATTTATAACTCTAAATCTTGTGAAAATGAATGTTGAAAACTAAAAATAAATTAATAAAAGGTTAAAAAAATGTGACTTCCCCACAATATCCCTGTGTCCTGAGTTTAAATCTCTCCTCTTTCAGTTAGCTGTGTCTCCTTGGAAAGTCATTCAGTCTTTCTGAGATTCACCTCCTTCATCAGCAAAATAAGTTTTCAAGAAATATATGCATATACATACATACATATATACATATACATACATATATACATATACATACATATATACATATATACATATACATATATATACAATATATATATATATATATATATATATATATATATATATATATATATAATAGGATATCTCACCCTACAGGAGAGTAGGTAATATATGTATATACATACATACATATATACATATACATACATATATACATATACATACATATATACATATATACATATACATATATATACATATATATATATATATATATATATATATATATATATATATATATATATATATATATATGAAACAGCAAATCCCATTCTGAAAAAGAGATGTACTCAAAACATGAGTAAACAGTTAAATAGGAATTGCACATTTCTAACAATCACAGATCTGGATCTGGAGGCACACCTCAGAAGCCATATTATCTAAATTTTCATTTTACAAATGAGGAAATCTTAGGCTCAGTGATATTAGATGACCTGTCCAAGGTCACACCAGTAGTGATGGAAGTGGAATTTGAACTCCAGTTCTCCTGAGATAGCACCCTTTCCATTGTATCACATGGTGAGAAAAATCAACTCTGAGGCTTCCCCCACTTCATGCAAATGAAGGGTGGGATGAAAAAAGAAGTGAACAAAACAAATGTTAGAGGAAATGTAAAAATACAATACTAATATATGTTGGTCACCAGTCAAGCAAGGAGAACCTCAGGGTAGAGGTTTCACCAGTGTGATAAGGCAATAGGCAGGAAGATGGAGGACAAGGAGTCCAGAAAGAAAGTCCAAAAATGATGAAGGAATTCATATAAATGTGGGAAGGCTGTAGAAACTGATACAGAATGATATAAGCAGAACTAAGGTAACACAACAGCTAATGACCATTTTTGACTTTAGGGTCTGCTCATTATCTTACTTATTTCTCTCCACAACATAGTGGATTTAATGCTTTAATTATCCCCATTATACAGAGAGTGAAATGAAGGAGGCTAAAAGCCATGCTTCAGATGAAGATTGGCTGAAGGAACCAGGGCACTGAGATTGAAGTGAAGACTTTCTGTAGACATTATCATTGTCTTCAAATATTTGAAAGGCTGTGGTGTATGTAGATGAGATATTAAGCTTCTCGACCTTGGTAAACAGAACTAGTACCAAGTACTGGACTTTCAGGGAAGGTAGATTTCAGCTCCACATAAGGAGAGACTTGTTATTAATGAATGATTAGAGCTTTCTGAATAAGCAATGGGAAATCTCAGGTCAGAAGGTAGCCACTCTCTATCACTAGAATCTGAAGGACCACTTGACTCTGGATGTTTCAAGTGGGGATTTGGAAGAGAAAAACCTTATCCAGAGATGGGTAAGCTACGGTAACCTTGGCCGCAGAGTTAGCATTTTGAGGTATCAGTCTTGGAAAAATCATTATAAAATAGTAAGAGTCCAAAATGGTAGCCTCTGCCACTAAAAACTATACAAAGCACAATCCTACCCCATGAGGGAGGTAGTTTTTTTATCTTCATTTTACTGGTGAGAATGCTGGGAAAGAGTGGTAACACAATTAGTAAATGGCAGAGCTCAAATCTGAAGCCACGCCCTCTTGATTTGAAGACCAGTGAGTACACTTTTCTCTACAACACCACATTGTCTCTTTCTATGAAGCAGCTAAGGGCCACAGTGAATCAGGATAGACTTCAGTTCAAATCCAGACTCAGATACTTATTAATCTTGTGATCTTAGACAAATCATTTAACATCTATTGTGTCTTATTTTCCTTAACTGCACCTACCTTGCAGAGTTGCTGTGAGGATCAGAGAAATAATATTTGTAAAGTGCTTAGCAGTATTTGCCACATAGTATATATGCTACATTAGTACTAGTTTTCTTATTAAATCATTATTAATCATCATCATTAGTAGCAGCCACATTACCATCATCACCACCATTATCATCTTTTAAAGTGGCAATTCAGCTGAGTACTTGAGACAAGAAGAGAAAACATGAAATAGTTCTCTTTCTCTTTTCCTTAAAGAATACTCTGAATGTTGACTACTACCAGAACAGAAAAAAACAGATCTGTGTATGGGCTGGAGTCAATCACTCCATTCCCTTTTAACCTTGTTATCTTAAGGTGAAAACATATATAAATCAATCATTCTAGACCCAGGATTGAGTATTAAAGTATTTTTAAACTAGAATGACCTTTCATAGGAATGGTGTTGTGGTAGGACAAGGAAACTTGGCCACACCCCAGGGATCATCTAAAAATTATCAAGTGTATTGACAAGGGATTCAATTAAGGGGTTGAAGCAAGCATGACTTCCCAATACATCCCTGAGGAGGGACTGCCTGGAGGGGAAGGAGATGTCTCAGTTTGATCTTAGCCAGAAAGAGACCTTGAGAACTTCAAAAGAGTCTGGGTGGTTTTGAACTTCCCATCTTCCTGTTGTTGTTCTAAATGAATTCCCAGATCAGCTGACTACAGTGACTGAGTCTGTCAAGGTCAGGTCATGCTTATAAGGAAAACTTCTTGAGCTTCCTGTGAATGGGAGAAAAAGACTTCCAGCAGTTATGAGCTGTGTTACCCCATTGCCATATGTTCAGGGGAATGCTGGAGACAGCTTGAATTGAATCATAAAGAGCCGATTCTTAAATTCTTGATGTGAACATTTACACCTAGGAAATCAGTACACACTACAAATCAAGTCTTGATTTATTGTTTTGTTTATTTAAACTTTAAAGCATGATGGAGAAAATATTAATAATGCAGATTAAACATAAAAGTGTGTCCTGTGTAAATATTCTTCCCCTACCCCCATCCCAGATCTGGTTGTTAAGCATATAGCAGCACACCCTTACTGTGATATGATCTTTAAGTTTGGGCCCACTTTACTCTGGACTTTGTAAATACATTGTGGGAGATCAAGTCATAGACTTTTGGGGGTAATGTTTTAAATCAACTGTTCTTATTTTAACACTTTTGTAAATACTAATTTATAAAAGCTACTTAAGGCTGAATGAGTAAATAATTCTGAACTGATAAACTTGGAGAGTGTTACCATTGGGAGATCAATCATACATCTGACTCCTCAGGGTTATCCCTAGAACCCTGAGGGGAAGATGTAGTTAAAGTCTGAGGAACTAACTCTTTAGTGGGAATAGGAGTTGGAATAAGGATCCTCAGAGTTTAAATGGGGTAAACCAAGAAAAGGACAAAAGGAAGAAAACCGATGAAGTAAAGGGAGAGAGATTATTTGTAGTAATCTGATTCTCCTCTATAATTAAAAAAAAACAACAGATAAAAGAACTGGTGTCACCAATACTCCTCAACTTCAAGTACTGTTGTTGTTCTGTCCTTTTTTCAGTTGCTTCTGGCTCTTCCTGACCCCATTTGGAGTTTTCTTGGCAAAGATACTGTAATGGTTTGCGGTTTCCTTTTGTAGCTCATGTTACAGATGAGGAACCGAAGTAAACAGGGTTAAGTGACTCATCCAGGGTCACACAGCTAGTAAGTGTCTGAGGTTGGATTTGAACTCAGGTCTTCCTGACTTTAGGACTAGTTCTCTATCCACTATGTCACCTAGCTGCCCCAACTTCAAGTACTAGTCACATACCTCACTGGGAATTTCCATGGTAGGGATATTCTCCACATATGTACTCTCCTATCATCTAGGTTTGGGCTGATATTCTTTGGTTTTACCCTGAGTTTCCTCTCAATATTCTTCATATTTCCTTAAAGACTTTTCTGTAGATATTAAAAGGTGTCAAACATGTGGCATCTCCCAAGTGTGCCAGAACTTCATTAAAACATAATTTGTAAATATTAACAAAATAAATAAAAATACACTAGAACATAGATATTTCTCTTTAAAGCTAAGTCAGCATGTACCTGAAGGGATCTTTATAGATGGATTAGTCATCCCATCTCCACCCCCACCCCCATTTCTTTTTGAGTTTGACATCACTGGTCTACAGCCTCTGAGAACAGTTCTGTGAAATGAGCAGAAGATGGGCATTAAAGAAAGACAACAAAAATCTTGGTCTAACAAAGTCCTAATAACATGCTTTTCTATAGCTTGGGTGGGGTAAGGAAATAATAGTAAAAACAAATAAGTGATCAGGGCAGTCCAAATCATAAAAATATTTGTGACATAGCAATGCTAGTTTTAATACCAAGTATCCAAATCTAGCAATACCTGAACCCAGTTTTTCTTCATCACTTTCAAAAAGCAAGTAATATATCAAATAAACTTAAAGGGAGGACAGGGAATGGGAGAAGGAGAAAAGAATTTCCCTCCTCCCAAAAAGAAGAAAAATGAGAGCACTTCAATAAAACCTATAAAAATATCCAAAGTAGAACAGAAACAAGTGCAGAAAAGGAAAAATAAATAAGCTAGGCAGTTTTGTTACTAGAACACTCTATAGGGACGGCTAGGTGGTGCAGTGAGTAGAGCGCTGGCCCTGGAGTCAGAAGGACCTGAGTTCAAATCCAGCCTCAGACAATTAACGCACACACAAATAAAAACCTAGCCATGTGACCTTGGGCAAGTTACTTAACCCCAATTGCCCTCCAAAAAGAAAAAAAAAGAACACTATAACAGAAGGTCACACCTTCATAAACACTCCTACTGGGCCTCTGTGACTAACCTTTCAATTACGTCTATCTCTTTTTGATTGGGGAGAAAGCTTGTTTACTGGAAACATTTGAGTATTGAAGCAGAAGATTATCTTATTGTGTCAATGCCTATATAGGAATGAAGTGGGGGAAGGAGGTGGTTTAGGGATTCTCAGATGCATTTAAAACTAAAGATTCTCTTTGATATTTCTCTCTTCTTTGAGACAGCTCAGTTCTCCCTTTACTCTGAAAAGATGGTAGAAATGACATGATTGCTCCTATCTCTTGAGACCACATGCCTAGAAAACTTCCCTCTGGTTCTTAGATAGCTTCTTTGCTTTATACAAACTGCTGAGGATTGAACCAGTGTTTTGTACAACAACTTTCATCATTCAATGAGGTGTATACGTCCTATTCACATTCAATTCTGATTATACCATTCAGTCAAAAAGTGTTCTTACCAGAATCAAACGGGATGGTTTCAATTCCACCTTTAAACTCTCTCCCCAGTTTTAACATTTGCTGTCCTCGTAACACTACTGGAATTTGTTTGGCAGAGGTCAAATCCTGGAGAGCTCTTTGATGACTTGAGGAGGTTCTGAATTATCTAATTTGAAGGAAAGTCTTTGGGGCACAATTAGTAATAAAATTTGTAGCTACCATTATTTCATCTCCAGAGGATTTAAAATCATATTATAATTGGAAAAATATCTACTCTTCAGTTTCAGTCTTGAGATAGCTTTATTTCTTCCCTACCTGTGAAAAAGTACAACCTCCAGGGTCTTTGGTGACCTAGATCTCCTTTTCAAGGCAGCCTGTCTAAGCCTTTTCAGAACAATCACATGATGAAAATATTGGTAGGCTATGCAAGGATTAATTTGTTAAAAAAATTTAGCATAGTTAAATTTGTTTAAAAATTTAGCATATGCTAAAACATAGCATATACAGCACATGCATGGTATGAATATGAAACAAGTGTCATGAGAAAAAATAAAATAAATAAACAAGCCAGCATGCAGTAATTAATATGTGCATCAATAAAGATAAGTAATTTCACATAAGGCACATATTGCATGGGTAAGCATTGGCATTATCATCTAGCTATATGTAAGACAGTTTCCCCAGATTACAACTGGTACATTTTAAATTGATTTGGTCGATTGTGAATTAGCCCTTGTTCCTTGTCACCTGCTGACCCATCTGACCCAATACCAGTGCTAGTTAATATTACTTACTAATCATAGTCTTTATCCAAACCTTAGTCTTACTTTCCTAAACCTGAACTTGTAAAGGCCCAGGACACTTAGCACTGTTATTAGTCCTTGAGTTACAGAATACAAAATCTTCATACGAAATGTCTGTTTCTGAGTTACTATCTAGGAGACGCAGACTTGATATGATTCTAGGTAGTCTTTTTATCCCAGAGTCTACTGAAATGAATGCCTATATTACTCAACTTGTTCATCAAGGGGTTTAACTAACTCAGTTATTTGAAATAAATAATTGTGATAAATCATCTTTGCAGGGATTCTACCTGAAATTATTTGCTAAATAGTTAAGTTGCTCCGTCCCTCTACTACTAAGTATAGATTTTGTCAATTTGTAATTTGTGCATCCCAAGAACACTAATATTTCTCAGTAGAACTGTCACCTCAAAAAAATCTTTTTTTAGACATCATATCATTGTTTTTTGTTTGTTTGTTTCTCATTATGGACTGAAATTGTGGTTAGGTGATAAACTTCCTTTAGCTTCTCTCTCAGCTAAGAGATCTATCTGGTTGTGGGTCTCTGTAGTCTTTCTGTCTTCACAGACCCCATAACAGAAATTAATAGGTAGGTGTGGCTCATGCCCAAAGAAGAGTAAGTAGGCAATGAAGCCAGTAACATTATTCTTGGTGAAGTTGTATGGTGTATCAGAGAATCGCTATCTAGCTCCACTGAGACTTCTGTTCTGGTTTCAGAGAACCTAGAATGTTCCTTGACATGCAGTTGAAATATTCAGGTTATAGATCTCTTTGAAACTGTCGATGTATTGATCTACATTTCTTCATGCCAGCCAAAGCAAGTGTTTCTTTGAGTTACAGAAAGTTTCTGCCTTTGTCCAAAAGGATCCCAGAAGGAAGTTCACATAATTAGAAATATTTTTTCCATAACGCTTTAACAACTGTAGAAGGTTTCTGGTTGAATATTCCTATGCATATCTTATGAAGTGGTCACTTGCCACCAATACAGAACTTGTATTCTTGATTTCTTCTTCCAGATGTAAGAAATCAATGCAGACAAGTTTTAAAGATTTGTTGATGCTGATATTCTCGAAATATGCAGAACTAGTTGGTAGTGCTTTTCTTTGCACACATTAGGCACATCTCATACTTCTTGGTCCTTTTGGGTCAATGAAATATGTTTCTTACTAGCTCTAGGGTCTTTTCTTGCCCCTTAGAACCAAACTTTCATGACCATAAAGCAATAAGATTTGGGCAGTACCAAATGATTTTTGCTAAGTGTGGGATCAGCGACAGTCTCGTTTAGTACTCCATTGTAAAGCACCAACTTTTTTCATTGTCTTGGTAATAAAATGCCTTCAAATGATTGACATTTGAGACCTTTGACATTACCTTATTTCTTACCTAATATTACTTCACAAAGGCCTTTCCAATCATTCACAGACAACTGAGATAAACAGGGTTAACTTAATGAAATGAGTTTCATAAATGCTATTGGCATACTATTTGGTGGATGATTTAACCATCTTGGCAGATGAGCTAAACTAGATTGAGGCCAACCAACAGGCCTCAAACCTATCTGTGAGTTAGGGGAATGTCTACCCCAAGCACATGAAGACTTTCTCAGGTGGAATTGGCTGGGTGAGAAGAATGTGTTCCAACAGCCATGAAGGCATCTGAGCAGTATTGTGAAGCACTTAGAGCTTGGTCAGACATCAGAGATGCTAAGGTCATCCACTACATCTCAGGCCATTGCCAGTCATGTTGACTTTTGTCCTGCCACTGGACTTCAACGCCTCTGGAAGAGAGAATGAGGCTGATGACTTCGCACAACTCTGCTTCACCTAAATCCAATTCATGTGCAAGACATCACCCATGATGTCACTGATTATCTTCAAAAACAAAGGATGAGAAGCAATAACTAGTGTAAGTTTTAAACTTAGAACTACAGTGTTATCTATTTGTATTCCAGCTCCTTAGGTGTTGCAAATAGTTTTTATGCCTTCAAGGTATTACCATAGTTTTGGTGTTTTGGGGCTTTATTGATAGGGCATCTGTATTAGTCTTCACCAACTAGCAAAGGATGCTGAACTCGTAGGTAGTCAATGCTACCAGTCACCTCTGGCAAAAAGCATGCAACTTGGCACTAGAGTATAAATTAGTGGATTGCTCTCAGTACAAACTTGTAACTTTTATTTATCTATCTATCTATCCATCTATCTATCTAATCATCTATCTACTTTGAATTTCTCTATGATCTGCTACTGAGAGGAACTCCAGCTTGTGAATAAAGTAAAGCTCTTCGGTGATCATTCAAAAAAGTCTCTGTGGCAAGTGCAATTGGTTTCATAAATTGGCATTTCCTTGTTTGTATTTCCTTCAAATTGACTTCTATGTACAGGACAAAAGACTTGCTCATGTTAGCATAAGGCAACAGTTAGGTGGCATAGTAGATAGAGCAGAGGTTGGCCAACTAAAACCTGATGGCCAAGTCTGGCTACCTGTCTATATTTGTATGACTTAGTAGCTAAGAATGGTTTGACCCTTTGTAATTGTAATAGGAATTTGAATATCTTCCACTTAATAGCCCTAAGGGAATTTGAAGATATTCTCTGCCCCTTAATTGATTGAACATAATCACATGGAGTCTATGGTGGGAGGAGCTTGCTGAAAGGGTGAAGCAGGAAGGGTCCTATAAGAACCCAGAGGAAGCTAGGAGTCAGAGCAGTTAGGGAGAAAGGAGAGAGAGGATACAGGCAAGATGACAGCTAGGATTTTTGAGTGTTTATTGTGGGAAGGCCCAAGTAGGGGAAAAGCTTTGGGATGGTGTTGCCTTCTGCAGTGTTATTGTGTATAGATTTCTTTGTTGCTATGATGGATTTGGTTTTCTGGTATTTGGATAAATGGTTTGCTTCTGTCTTCTATATGGGGAGTCTATTATATTTTGTGATTCAGAACTTTGCTGGCATATTCATAGTCACTGTCAGTGCTGTGAATATTGTCTTGGCAATACACCTTCTTAGCTCATGGTCCCACATAAACAGGAGGTGGGCTGGATTTGGCTCTTGGGCTGACAGTTTGCCTCTCTGAAATAGATCACTGGGCCTTGAGACAAGATGACCTGAATTCAAATCTATCATCAGACATTTATTAGCCATGTAACCCTGGGCAAGTCATTTAATCTATCTGCTTCTGTTCCTCTACTGTAAAATGATGATAATAATAGTGCCAATTTCCCAGGGTTGTTATAAAGATTAAATGACATAACATTTGTAAAGTACTTAGCACAGTGCCTGGCACATAGTAGGTACTTAATTAATGCTCATTTCCTTCTTTCCTGTGTGAAGCAACTGAGCAAGTCTTTGAATGTTTGTCCACATCCTTCTGTCAACTGGTCTCTGAAAAGATTTTGTTGATTTTAAGACAATTTTACGTTTCTTATTTTTCTGCTTCTGTGCTTCCTCAACCCAAATAGCATATTTTTTTTGTTTTTTAAATAGATTTTCAATAACAGGTACTAAATCCTAGAAAAGTCCTTAGGTCTGGAAGATTCTTTGGAAATGGACAAATCAAAAGTTGTTCTACCTTGTCTGGATAACTGCTCATACCTTTGTTTTTATCTCATTTTAAAATTGTATTTTTATTTAAATTTTTTTCAGATCTCCCTCTCACTGACCCTAATTGAACAATTAAACTATACTAAAAAGCAGCAGCAATCAAAAACATTTGGCATTAGTTAAAAAATCAAGAAGTAAAACAACAAAACAGACAAGGAAGAACCAGAAATAATGGACCTCAATAACTTGATATTTGAGGAAACCCAAACCAGATATTACTTAGGAGAGGACTTTTTGTTTTGTAAGAACTTGTGGAAAAACTGGAAATCAGTCTAACAGAAATTGGACTTAGACCAACATCTTATGCCATATTCCACAATAAATTCAAAATGGAAATGTGCCTTGAATACTAAATATCATATAAAAATTAGGAGAGAAGTAGATCATATACCTTTCAAAGCTACATGTAGGATATGCATTCTTTTTTTAACCTTTTATTTTTCAAAAATTAAGTTATTCTAAACTTAAATACAAAAACAAATATAAAATAAGAAAAGAAAAAAATAGCATTTCCATATGCACAGCAGAACTTAAGAGAGGATTAAAAATATACACCAATAAGTTCCTGTTTCAAGAAAGCCTATATATTAAATACTACTTGTGTTCAGAGCTGTCCATCTTTTCTTTGCTTACTTGTAAGTTTTTATTTGTTCTCTGCTGTGTACTTTTTACTTTGTTCTTTTTTCCCCTTCCTTTTTCCTCTTCCCTAGAAGGTATGATTGAACATGGATACACACACACACACACACACACACCATATATATACACACTAACACTTGTATACATACACCTACACATAAACATATATACATACAGACATAGATATGTATACACATATACTCACAGATATAGATACATACACATAAATACATATACTTACATACACATACATATACTTAGATATCTATAAGCATACTCATATATAGACATATACATTTATATGCATCTATGTAAGAGTGTACTATACTTATTTATCCTCTTTATCTGATGGTGGATAGCCTTTTCCTTCATAAGTCTGAATCTTTCCATATTTTTCTATATCTATCAACTCTTCATTTCTTTTTTTTCCAAATGCTTTATTAACTTCTGGTTTACATCATTCATTTCCACCATATTTTGAGTTGCAGATTTTCTCCCGATTTTTCCCCTACCCACCTCACCAAAATAGCGGTCCCACAGGATTTTCCCTCCTCCAATCTGCTCTCTCTCATCTCTTCCCCCATACCCCCTTCAACTTTTCCAGTAGGGCATGGTGGATCTCTATCTATATGTATATATATATTTAAACATTTGGTCTTAAAACTTTGAATTCCAGATTCATTTCCTTCCTCCCTTGTCACCCACCCTTACTGGGAAGATAAGCAATTCAAAATAGGCTGTATATGTGTGGCTAATGCAAAACATTACCATAGTAGATATATTGTGAAAAACTAACTATATTTCCCTCCCTTCTATCCCACCTCCCACTTGTTCTATTCTCTACTTTGGTCCTGTCCCTTTTAAAAATGGGTGCTTCCAACTTCCCTCTCCCCCCAAGCCTGCCTTCCCTTCCACCATCCCCCCTCTCACCCCCTTGCCCCCTACTCTCCTGTAGGGTGAGATACCCTATTTAGTATGTCATTCCCTCCCTGAGCCATATTCAATGAGAATAAGGTTGACCCATTCCCTTTTGCCTCCCTATTCTTCCCCTCCATTTTAACCATTTTCCCTTGTCTCTTCTATATGAGATAGTTTACCCCATTCTGTCTCTCCCCATCTCCTCTCATTATATTCCTCTCTCACCTCTTAATTTCACATTTTAAGTATCATCCCTTCTTATTAAACTGGTGTGCTCTCTGTCTATGCATATCTGTAAACATATATACACACATTCACATATGTATTCATATGCCCATATACCCTCTGATATATGTGTGTGTATAGATATTCCATTCAACTATTTTAATACTGAGAAAAGTTTCATCAGTTACAGTTATCATTTTTCCATGTAGGAATGCAAATAGTTCAACTTAGATAAGTTCCTTATAATTTCTTTTCCCTGTTTATCTTATCATGCCTCTCTTGCTTCTTGTATCTGAATGTCAAATTTTCTAATTAACTCTGGTTTTTTCTTCAAGAATACTTAAAAGTCCTCTATTACCCTGAATGACCATATTTTCCCCTGAAACACGATACTCAGTTTTGCTGGGTAGTTGATTCTTGGTTTTAATCCCAGGTCTTTTGACCTGCAGAATATCATATTCTAGGCCCTTCAATCCTTCAGTGTAGAAGCTGCCAGATCCCGTGTTATCCTGATTGTGTTTCCATAATATTAAAATTCTTTCTTCCTCGATGCTTGTAATATTCTCTCCTTGATCTGGGAATTCTGGAATTTGGCTATGATATTCCTAGGAGTTTTCTTTTGGGGATCTTTTTCAGGAGGTGATCAGTGGATTCTTTCAACCTCTATTTTGCCCTCTTATTCAAAAACATCTAGGCAATTTTCCATGAGAATTTCTTGGAGGATGATTTCTAGATTCTTTCTTTGATCATGGCTTTCAGGTAGTCCAGTAATTTTAGATTATCTCTCCTGGATCTATTTTCCAGGTCAGTGGTTTTTCCCATGAGATATTTCACATTGCCTTCTATTCTTTCATTTGTTTGGATCTGTTGAACAGCATCTTGATTTCTCATAAAGTCACTAGCTTCCATTTGCTCCAATCTAATTCTGAAGGAATGATTCTCCTCAGTGAGCTTTTGAGATTCTTTTTCCATCTGGCAAATTTGGCTTTTTAAAGCATTCTTCTCCTCATTGCCTTTTTGAGCCTCTTTTGCCATTTGAGTTAGACTATTTTTTAAGGTGCCATTTTTCTCAGGGTGTTGACTCTGATTTCAAAATTTTCTTGAATCATTCTTATTTCTCTTCCCAATTTTTCTTCCACTTCTCTTATCTGCTTCTTAAGGTCCTCTGTGGCCTGTAATCAGTTCTTATTTTCCTTTGAAGCTTTTGGTACAGGAGTTCTGACTTCATTGTCTTCCTCCTGTTCTATGCTTTGTTCCTTTTTGTCCCCAAAATAGGAGTCTAATGTTGGATTCTTCTGTTTGTTTTGCTTCTTTTGCCTCATCATGTTGCCACTCAATTACTTGACTTTTGGGCTTGTTGCCACAGTAGGACCCTGCCACCAGCCAGGGGAGCTTCTGTCCCAAACACTGGAGTTTTCTAAGCTGCTGGAGGTATTAGTTGGGTGCCCTCTCTGAAGCCTCTACATGCTCTGGCAATCTGGTCACACACCCCAGGACCTCCACCCTGTACCGCAATACAGATCCTAGCAGGTTAAAGCAGGCCAGGAGCTGAAGCTGTCAAGTGGCTGTGCTGCAGCCACTTCTTGCCCTGGGGGCAAAAGCTGATGCACTCCCAACTACTGGGTCCCAAAGTCCACACTGCAGTGATCTCTCACTTTGTCCTTGGCATCTATGTGTTGATAATTCTGGAAACCGCTACAGCTGCTGGTGTTCTTGAGTCCCTTCAGCAGGCTGCTCTTCAGGCCTACCTTGGAGCTAAAACATCCAGCTCGCTTGGGCCTGGGCTCAGCATCAAGAGCACTGTGCTGCCTGATTCCCGACGGGCTGCCTGGCTTTCCTCAGAGGGGTGTTAGTTTCTCTGTATCATTTTGTGGGTTCTGTAGCTCTGAAGTTTGTTCAGAGTTCCTTTTTACATGAATTGGGGAAGGTGAAAGCCAGAGCCTCAGGGAAGTCCTGTTTCTACTCCGCCATCTTGACTCCGCCAACTCTTCATTTCTTACACCAAGTAATATTCTATCTTTATACTGTCTAGTTATTTTAAATAGTCTAAAACAATACAGAACAATATGGCTGACATATAGTGTAGAGTCCCTATTTTTCTCTTATGATTAAATCTATTTTAGCTTTAACTTTATCTGAGATTCTGATTACTATCCTTGCTTTCCCCACACTAAGATGATTCTACTCCTGATCTATATTTCATATTTGTGTGTATCTCTTATTTCCTATCCCTCCTGACTTCTTCACTTTACTCCTACCTGTGTTACTTAAGCTAACCATCCCCTTCAATGATCCCTACCTTATTCTCATATTCCTGTTAATTTAAACTCTCTTCTATTATCCCTTCCCTTATCTTAAACTCTTACCCTTCACTCTAGATATCTCTCCCTTATTCTTTCCTTGCTCCTTATCCCCTTAGCCTTTTATTTCTTCTTGAATTTAGAATACTTTTGTACCCTTCTACCCTGTTAAACCCACTCCCAGTCAAAATAGGATTCCAGAACTACCAGCCGTCCTCTCCCTTCTAATTTCTCTGTGTCAATTCTTCCTCTTGGGTCTAATTTGCATAAAATAATTACTCTTTTAACCTGCTCCTAAATGAATTTACTTTTTAAAATCATATCATTCCCAGCTCTACCGAAATCTTTCTTATGAATTATCCAATTACTAATAAGAATTTTATACATACATTTACATTTCCTTGTATAAAAGGTAAGCAGTCTGTCATTAAATACCTTATAATTAGTCTTTGATATATATATATATATATATATATATATATATATATATATATATATATATATATAATCTATCTATCTTGGATCTTATATGTCAAATCTTCTATTAAGTTCAGTTTTTTTCTTAACAAAATTCTGAAAGTCTGACATTTCATTAAATGTCTATTTCTCTTCATCCAGGATAATGCTTAACTTTGATGGATGTATTTTTGGCCACAGCCCCAGTTCTTTTGCTCTTTGATACATAGTGTTCTAAGACCTATGGTTTTTAAGTGCAGCCTCTAATAGGTCTTCTATGATTCTAATTGTGGCACCACCATATTTAAATAGTTTTTTTTGTTGTTGTTGTTGCTTATAATAGTTTATCCTTTATCTGGGGATTTCAGAATTTGACTATTATATTCCTGTAGATTTTCCTTGTAGACTCTCTCAGGTGGAGATCAGTGGATTTTTTCTATTTCTACTTTCCCCTCTTTCTCTAATGCTTCAAGACAATTTTCTTTAATAATTTCTTGTGTTATTGTATCAAGATTCTTTTTTTTATCATAACTTTGAGGTAGTCTGATTTTCTTATGTTTTTTTCTCCTTGATCTACTATCCAAATCAGTTCTTTTTCTTATGTTTCACATTCTCTTCTATTTTTTCATTCTGTATATTTTGTTTTATTATTTCTTGGTCTCACAACTTTGTTGGTTTTCCCTTTCCCAATTCTAATTTTTGATGCCTGCACCAAAGCAGTGCAGGAGGAGTGGGGAGAGTGTGGAATGATGAGACATGAGCCAGGCAGGTTCTATCAAACAGTTTCTTTTATTCTTCTGAGGGTAAGGGTTTATATACTAATAGCAAAAGCAGTTGAATCTGCTTCCTTGTTCTTTATTCCATTGTGTGCACTTGCAATCACTTCTTGCTATCATGCCCTGTTCCCTTGCTAATCACAGAAGGATGGTGAACCAAACACCATGAGCAACAGAATCCCTCATGGGGAGCAGGGCTTAGGGAAATCCTGACCCAGACTCTACCCATGACTGGACTGGCACAGTGATGGCCCTCTACATCGTCCCCTTTCTTAGCAAGTAACTTGAGTCCACAAATCTCTGTCCTCAGAGCCAAGAGTGACCTACCAATGGAGTGAATAATACAAGGTACAACAAGGCACAGACCACCTAGCACACACACTAATGGGACAAAGTGGAGGATCATGGAAGTAAGGTTATTCAGTGGCTTACCCAATCAAATATCTTATTTGCAATATTATCAGGATTGATTCCTGATATATGGCTTGTAGAAATTTGGTTTATTGTTCAAGACTACTAATGTATATCCCAAGTGATATTAGAAGTTGTATTATCCCAAATATATGGCATCACACAAAAATGACTATATCTATAATCACATTGAGCCATTGGTGGATATGGTATATAAATCCAATGTGTTTGAGTCTCTTGTCCCTGGGCTCTCTGGATGGTCAGCATGGCAAATAGGGACAATAGTGTCATATTAGTTTGCATCCTCCTTGTGCGAGGCCAACATCTCCTGATCTGATGCTCTTTCTTCTTCCAGTTCTTTCTTAGGGTCAGGGTATTCACAGGGTTGAATGATCCAGACTGGCTTCTCTGCTCCATCTGAGAAAAAAAAGCATACCCTCAATCCCATATTAGCAATTTATCTGGCCCAAACCACTTTCTTGTCTTTGGGCCCTTCTGGAACTTCTTTTTCTTATTATCTTTTCCTTTCCGCTTGAAATGTTTTTCAGCAGGTGTCTATCCCTGTGAATCTGGTGTTAAGAAATTTATTGTACATAGTGCCATATCAAGTTGTCTTTTTATCCTTCTTTCTCTCCCTTTTTGTTTTTGGAGGATAATTTTGATGTCTCTATTTTCCCTTTTTACTGTTGCTTGTCCAGTGGGGTTGTATGGGTTACCTGTAATATGATTAATAGTATAAGATAGACAGAATCTTTTGAATGAGTGGCTGGTGTATGTCAGTCTGTTATCTGTTTTTATTTGTCTGGGTATTCCTATTATGGAAAAACAATGCACAAGGTGATCTATGAAATCTGATACTGACTCGCCAATTTGTTCTGTAGCAATAATGTAAAATGAATAAGTGTCTACCATGACATGAATGTTTTGGAGGTGCCCAAATGGTTGCCTTTTCTGCACTTAGGGCATGGGGTGGTTGGTGGGCAAGCTGAACTATACTGTGGGCCTTTGCTGGGGGACCTACAGACCTTCTTTAAGTGCTCAAGCTTTCCACAGTTACAGCAGCATCATGGGGTCGTAGCATAGGAGGCTTTTTGAACAGCCGCCATCACCTGTGCTTGAAAATGTGTTGTTCCTACATTCTGACATCTTTGAATCATTTCTGTGATTGTCATATTTGGTTTTCCTCCTGCAAGAACCTGTTTGTAGTCTACATTTGCATTTTCTCTAGCTAGTTTTATCAGTAATATACTGGTGGCCTCAGAGTCAGAAGCACTCCTTTTTATGGCCATAGTCAGTCTACTTAGAAAATCTGGAAAAGGTTCTTGTGGTACTTGGATTATTTTTGTGAATGAAATCTCTTGATCTGTCTTTCCTGGAAGCTTAAGCCATGCTGCTCTGGCAGCTTTCATGATTTGCTCATAAGATATTAACTCATAACCTAATTGGTCTCTGAGTGCAGTAAATCTTCCTGTACCAGTAAGTTGTTCAAAACTTCCAGGAGTTCCAGTTCTGTCATTTCTCCTAGCCTGTTCCTGGCATGCTTCAAAAAATTCTGACTTCCATACTAAGTAGTCACCTCCATCTAAGGTTGTTTTTCTAAGGAGTACCAATCCAGGGGACATAGTGCTGTATTAGAGATTGAGTCCAAGAATGTCTGGACATAAGGACTATTTGGTCCATAACTAGATGCCCCCAATTTGAGTTCTTTCAATAATTTGAAATCTAGTATGTGACATTCTCTCTGCCTTTGTCCTGGGTTATTAGGATCATCAGTCTCAAATACAAGTAGTGCTAATTTTAATTCTAGAGGGACTTCTTCCCCTCTTTCTTCTACCCTTCTTATTGCTATATGAACTAACCCTACCAGTTCTGGCCCTTCTTAATGTTTCTGTTCCTTTTCTGGAAAAACTCAACTTGCTGACCTGTACAACAATGGTGGTGGCATAAGAGGAGTGCCAGGGAGGGCAGGCCCATAACACCCTTTGTCCTCCAGTTCTGCTTCCTCTATGACCCTCAACTGTTCATCTATACACTGTGCTATTTCTTCCTCTTCATCTGCCCTGTGGCAGTGTTTAATTTCAATATTTTTATGGCCAGAGACACCTTTTCTGGGGATTGGAGACAAATTTTTTTTTAGCACATTCCAAATACAAATTGCTGAAACAGGTGACACACTGGGCCCAGCCTCTTGGTAGTACTCACTTATTTGCCTACCTACTGTTTCCCATTTATCCAATTCAATGGTCCCTTATTGAGGAAACCATGGATAACATGTCTATACACACTCTAAAAAATTTTGAAGCTGACTGCTAGTTATCAAAAGTCTTCTTTCTCTGAATATTTTCATTAAAAGCCTTAAATAATATTTGTGGTTTTTGCTTCCTGACTGGGTCTGCCCCATTCTTAAAATTGAAGTCAAGAGTGAATTATGAATTGAAAATAAACTGGAGTATTAATTTACTCTCTGCCTTTTACTTTTTTTCTGTCCTACTTTTTCCTAACATATATTCGCATTAGCTTGGTTATTTGTTCTTCCTAAGTCTAATACTTAGAAGAAAATTCAGCTTTCATCACCTTACTTTTTGTTGAGGTAGCACTCTCCTTGTATCTTCTTTTTGGGTCCCTACTTCGGGCACCACTTGATGCCCACACCAATGTAGTGTAGCACAAGCAGGGAAAGTGTGGAATGATGAGACACAAGCCAGGCAGGTTCTGTCAAACAGTTTGTTTTATTCCTCTGAGGGTAGGGAAATCCTGACCTAGACTCTACCCACGACTGGACTGGCTCGGTGCTGGCCCTCTAGAAATTTTCAAGGAGTCATTTTCTTCCTTAAGATTCTGGATCTCCTTGTCTAGTTAGTTGATTTTCTTTTCATAATCTCCTTGTTTTTCTCGGATTGTTCTTATTTAAAAATTTTTTCCCCTCAGTCTCTCTCATTTGACTTTTAAAGTCTTTTCAAATTTCTTTTATGGATTCTTTTTAGCAGGTGACCATTTGGCATTAATCTTTGGAATAGGAGAGGCTTTATTTTTTGCTTCAGCATCCTCCTCTGAAGATGAACCCATCTTCTCTATTCCCATAGTGCCTTCCCATGGTTGAATTCCTTCTTCTTTGCCTGCTCATTTTTAAAGAAATATTTTTTGTAATCACCTCTAGTGCTGTGGTATGGGGAATGGTACCTCTGGCCTCGGATTCTCCTTCAGTTCTCCCTTCTGGCTTGGAATGGAAACCAAGAATTCTGCCCTCCTGTAAGTGCCCACAGGCAACAGTGTCCCCACCCCCATTGTTTCTGCACTTACTGGCATGTGTTAGTTCCTTCTCACCCAGGGCTGCATCTTGGTATCATCGCTGGGGCTGGAGTTCCTTATCAGCAGAGGTTCCTTCAATCTTTCTGGGTTCAGATACCCAGCTTCCCACACTGTTTGGGAGGTGAAAATTCCTGTGGTTGGGACTGAGGCCACCTCTCAATCCAGCTAGCACTAGTGCTTGCTCCTTGTCATTTCTGAGGAACCAGCCTAGAGGAGTTTACACCTCAAAGGGACCGAATCTCAGTACTGGGATTTTTCTTTGGACCTTCTGCAATTGTCCCAGGAAGATCACTGTTCTGCCCTAACTCTTGTTTTTTCTTACAGCTTCTATGTTCATTCTGAGGTACGATTGTATCTTGTTGTGGGGGAAATGTGGAGAGCTTGGAATTTTCTGACCTACTCTATCTTACCAGAATCCTCTATAGGATATGTTTTCTTAGCCAAATAAGGGATAGAGGCAATTACAAAAGATAAAGTAGATGATATTTTTTATTAAATTGAAAAGCTATTGCATAGATAACATTAATACATCTAGAATAAAAAGGGAAATAGTTTGAAATAAGCATTCATAGATAAAAGAGTTTGTCATCCACTATACATAGAAAACTAACAAAAATACAATACTGAAAAGTACTTACTGACCATAAGGTCAATAATCTCAAGATAGAATGCTCCAAATCATTAATAATGAGAGAAATTCAAGTCAAAACAACTGTGAGGTTCCACTTTATATCTAGCAATTTGGCAAAGATGACAAAAGATTGAAATAGTCAACATTGGAGGGTGTATTTAAAGACAAGCATACTAATATTTTGTTACTGTGAAATAGTACAAACATTCTGGAAAACAACTTGTAATTATACAAATAAAATGACTAAATGTTCATACTTTTTGACTGAGAGACACTACTCCTAGGCATGTCTCTCAAAGGAGGCATTGATAAAAAAATAGGTTCTATATACATCCAAATATTTATAACAATGCATTTTGTGGTAGCAAGGAATTGGAAACAAAGTAGATAGTCATCAATTTGGGAATAGCTAAGCAAATTGTTATACATTAATGTAATGGAATATTACCGTGCTATGAAAATGACAGAAAAACATGGAAAGATTTATAAAAAATGATGCAAACTAAAGTAAGCAGAGCCAAGAAAACATCATACACAATGACTGTAAAAATGTAAACAGAAAGAGAAACAAGCACAAAGAAATAAAAAATGAATGTTGCAAAATTACAAAGAACAAAGAAGAAATTTATGAAAATTCCTTTGCAGAGATGGGTGGATAGTAGTTAATAGGTATCCAGAATTGTGGAATATTGCATTTCTCACACATTTTTTTAATGTATTGATCAGTGTTGCTATTTTTTCTCTTCCTCTTTTTTTTCTTTTTAAAAATAATTCTTTGTTAAAATGAATGGTTGTATATAGGAAGAGGAATGCAGGAGGAAATTTAGGTTATGTAAAAACTAAAAATAGGGGCTGCAAGGTGGGTTCAGTGAAAAGAGCACTGGCCCTGGAGTCAGGCGGACCTGATTTCAAATCCAGCCTCAGACATTTAACACACACACACACACACACACACACACACACACACACGCACACACACAAAACTAGCCATGTGACCTTGGGCAAGTCACTTAACCCCAAATGCCCTGCCTTCAGCAGCTGAGAAAACCCCAGCGATTGGGAAAAAGTTCCCCTGTCTGGTAGCCAAGTCCTACTGTGGCAAAAAGCCCAAAAGTCAAGTAATTGAGTGGCAACATGAGTAAACAAGGGAAGCAAAGCAAGCAGAGCAACCCAACTTTACATTCTATTTTGGGGACAAAAAGGATCAAAGAATGGAGTAGGAGGAAGACAGTGAAGTAAGAACTCCTGCACCAAAAGCTGACAAGAAAAATACGAGCTGGTTACAGGCCATAGAGGACCTTACGAAGGATTTTGAAAACCAAATAAGAGAAGTGGAGGAAAAATTGGGAAGAGAAATGAGAACGATGCAAGAAAATTATGATATGAGAGTCAACAACCTGACTGAAGAAAATAACACCTTAAAAATAGACTAGCTCAAATGGCAAAAGAGGCTTAAAAAGCCAATAAGGAGAAGAATGCCTTAAAAAGCCAAATTTGTCAGATGGAAAAAGAATCTCAAAAGCTCAGTTAAGAGAATCATTCCTTCAGAATTAGATTGGATCAAATGGAAGCTAGTGACTTTATGAGAAATAAAGATACTATTAAACAGATTCAAACAAATGAAAAAAAAAGAAGTCAATGTGAAATATCTCATTGGGAAAATCACTGGCCTGGAAAATAGATACAAGGGAGATCATTTAAAAATTATTGGACTACCTGAAAGCCATGATCAAAAAAAAGAACCTGGAAATCATCCTTCAAGAAATTCTCAAGGAAAATTGCCCTGATGTTTTAGACCCAGAGGAGGAAATAGAAGTTGAAAGAATGCATCCATCACCTCCTGAAAAAGATCCCCAAAAGAAAACTCCTAGGAATATTATAGTTAGGTTCTGAAATTCCCAAATCAAGGAGAAAATATCAGAAGCAGCCAAGAAGGAACAAGTCTACTACTATGGAAACACAATGAGGATAACAAAAGATCTAGCAGCCTCTACATTAAGGGATTGAAGGGCTTGGAATATGATATTCTGGAGGTCAAAGGAGCTAGGATTAAAACCAAGAATCCCCTATGCAGCAAAACTGAGTATCATGTTTCAGGGGAAAATATGGTCATTCAGTGGAATAGAGGACTTTCAAACATTCTTGATGAAAAAACCAGAGTTGAATAGAAAATTTGACATTCAAATACAAGAAGCAAGAGAAGCATAAGAAGGTAAACAGGGGGGCGGCTAGGTGGCGCAGTGAGTAAGAGCACTGGCCTCGGAGTTGGGATGACCCGAGATCAAATCTGGCCTCAGAAAATGAGCACCCACACATAAATAATGACTAGCTGTGTAACCTTGAGCAAGTTACTTAACCCCAATTGCTTAAAAAAAAAAGAAGGTAAACAGGGAAAAAGAAATCATAAGGAACTTATCAAAGTTGAACTATTTACATTCCTACATGGAAAAATGATAATTGTAACTGATGAAATGTTTTTCAGTATGAGAATAGTTGAAGGGAATAGAAATATATATGTATATATATGTATGTATATATATATACACATACACATACATACATAGGCCTATATAGGAGGGTATATGGGTATATTAATGCATATGTGAGTTTATGTATATATGTGTACAGGTATGCATAGAGAGAAAGTACAGGACCAATTCAATGGGAAGGGATGGCACTTAGGTGAAATTAAGAGGTGAGAGAGGAATGTAATGAGAAGAGATAGGGAGAGACAGAATGTGGTAAACTATCTCATATAGAAGAGGTAATGGAAAATGGTACAATGGAGGGGAAGAACATGAAGGCAAAAGGGAATGGATCAACCTTATTCTCATTGAATTTGGCTTAGGGAGGGAATGACATGCACAGTAAATAGGGTATCTCACCCTACAGAAGAGTAGGGGGGAAGGGGATAAGAGAGGGGATGATAGAAGGGAGGTCATTCTGGGGGGGAGGGAAGTTGGAAGCACCCACTTTTGAAAAGGGACAGGACCAAAGTAGAGAATAGAACAAGTGGGAGGTGGGATAGGAGGGAGGGAAATATAGTCAGTCTTTTACAATATATCTACTATGGAAATGTTTTGCATAGCTCCACATACACAACCTATACTGAATTGCTTATCTTCCCAGTAAAGATGGGTAACAAGGAAGGAAGGGAATGAATCTGGAATTCAAAGTTTTAAAATAAAATGTTTAATATATATATATGTATATATATATATACATATATATACTCTTATTATTATTATTTTATATGTAACTGGGAAATAAGATATATAGACACTGGGGCATAGAGATCTACCATGCCCTACTGGAAAGTCGGAGGGTGTATGGGAGTAGATAAGGGAGAGATCAGATTGAAGGAGGAGATATTCAATGGGATTGCCATTTTGGGGTGGTGGTTAGGGGCAAAATGAGGAGAAAATTTGTAACTCAAAATCTGGAGGAAATAAATGATGTAAACTAGAAGTAAATAGTTCTAGTATTGGAAAAAATAGTTCTACAGTATTGGAAAGAGCTGGAGGTAAGTTTGAGCTGCCCCCCCATAATGCTTTGTTTCTCTCTTACAGCATTTATCATTCTATATGATATGATATGATATGATGTGATGTGATATGACATGACATGTGTTGTGATGTGATGTAACATAATATAACATAATGTTACATTATATTATATTGTGTTTGTGTGTGTGTGTGTGTGTGTGTGTGTGTGTGTCTATGATTTCCCCCTTTATGTTATCATGTCTTTGAGAACAGAACTATGCCTTAGGTCATCTTGGAATATACCATGTCATCTAGAATGTTGATAAGCATTCTAGAATTTGTTCTCTGCTAGCATGGTCTTCTATCTAGTATTCAGGGTCAACCTCTATTTTACTATGAAATATTAGAGTAGGACTTTAGGGATAATTATGTTTTGCTGGTGGGCAAAAATACTGTACAAGCACACCTTATTTTAAGATAACTGTTTGTTAAAAAAACCAAATTGTTGGACAATATTATTATGATGGTGTCCTTCTGAGCCCTTCTAGGAGGTAATACTGAGGAGATACTCTTTTTTTTTTTTGGTCCTTTTTTTTTTAACAAATATACGTAAATGTACAATGTATGTTCAAGTGTTTCCATCTAAGCTGTGACTCTTTTTCTATGAAGGAAATAACTGGCTTGTTAATGTATCAGGTATCTGGGCAAGTTGGGTGTGAATAGTCTGGGAAACTTGATGCTCCATAGCTTGACCATTCTCCAATGTGGAATTTATCTGATTGAACAATATTTTTTCCCCTGGGATTAGGGAAACTGAGCCATGTGAGAAAAAATCTATAAAATGCTAAAAATCAACTAGAAATTCAAATATGAAAAATTATGCAAATACCTTGTTATTTAATATTTTAACATGACCTTTTTTCCAGTTCTAACACCTAAACTCTTTTCTTCAGAGCCTCAATTAACATTAAATCCCTTTGGAAAAATGAGAGCTTTTTTCTTTCTACATGAATCAATAACTGATATTCCACTATATCTACATGCATTAAAATCAGCAATAATAACAATCAGGCAAAATATTTATGTTCCTGGCAGTAGGCTAAGTGCTAGGGATATAAATATGATAAAAAGACAGTTTCAACCCTCAAGGAAATTGCAATCTAATTGGGAAAGACAACAAACAAAAGAAAGCTTAAAAGCCAGGTGGGGAGGAGGTGTATGATAGAAATAGATAAGATAGATAAGGAGGATATGATAGAAAAATCAGAGAATTTTCAAAGTATTGCAGCCAGTGAGAAATAAGATGCTCTGACCTGGGTTCCCTCCTTAAATCTAGATTTTAGAGTTCATGGTTCCACCTTCCAATCAGAATGATAGAGTGGTGATGGGATGGAGTTCTGAGGCTGATGAGATCTTGCAGGATGATGAGGTTATAAAAGTGAGATTTTATAGTGTGTTTAGTATGTACCAGGCAATATACTATGGCTTTGAAAATATCTCATTTGATCCTCACAACAACCCTGGGAAGTAGGTACTACTGTTATCCCCATTCTACAGTTGGAGAAACTGAGGCAACTCTGATATCATGCAGCTAGTAAGGACCTGAGGCCACATTTGAACTCAGGTCTTCCTACTTAAGGTTTAGCACTCTGTTCACCATGCCACCCCACTACCTTATACAAATTATAAAACCATACAATTCTCTCTTTTTGGTTCTGATACTTCAAACTGATGGTGTGGACTTAAAAAACAAACAATCCAGACAATTTGAATGGTTAGGATAAAATTACTGAGCTGGAGCTACTGAACGCTACTGAACCAAATTGAGTTAATGTGTGTGAGGTGTGTACCTTCATTTCCTATCTTCTTAAGTACTTTGAGCTCCAAGCATATCAATTAATCAATTAACAAATATTTATTGAGCATCCCCTATATCAAAAGTATGGTGCTAGGCATGTGGGGAGGACAGAGCTGCATAAAACTATCTTCCCTCAAGAAACTTGCATCCTACTTGGAAAGCGTACACAAAAGCATGTGAAAAGCTAGCTATACATCATAAAAAAGAGCAATAACTTTCCTTCTCTCATCACTGAGACAGTAAGGGGTTAGTCCATTTTTGAGTGTATATATAGAAACTTGGAAAGAGCAAAGTGACGTTCAAGGTCATGCAACAAGTCAGCTGGCCTGGCTCTTTCCGTACTTGGCTCTGTTCTTTCCATTAATCGACCTATTCATGCATAAAACATGTAGCTGTCTGAATGCTAAGGAATAACCAACCACTTGACCACACACCTGGGGCCCCTAAACATCAGAGGAAGTGAGTGGGATTTGGCAGATCCCTTCCTTTCCTCTTTATATGTTGGGAGGAGTACTCTGGCATGCTCCCCTTTACCCCTTGAGTCACTGCCAGCCTTCCTTGGTAAAGGTGGAAAAAGGGAACAGGAAAATCTCAATCTTGCTGCAGTTTCCTCTGTCAGTTCTGAACATGGTTACAAGTCTGAATGTTTATCCATTTCATAAAGTGGCAATACGGGAATATGCTATACCTCCTTTTATCCCTGTGGATTATTGAATGGCCTAAAACCCCAAACTGTTATGTATGTACACTATGCACACACACACACATAAACATACATATATATATATATATATATACACATTCAGACACATGTGTGTATATATATAAATGTGTATATGTTTGCATGTGTATTGCAACTGTGGCATCACCATAAGTCATTTCTGAATTAAGTTCAATAGACCATTGCTAGGTGACTGAGGGTAGAAATCTAACTTAGATACCAGGGCCTTGGGGAAGAAATCATTTGCTAACTTCCTATTTTAACGAATTATTCTTGGGAACTAGGAGATAATCATTGTTCTGATCCTGCTGAGACTGAAAAATGCCTTTCCAGTGCCTTATATACTTGGTTCCTTGAAGTGAAGCCTTGAATATCTTGTCCAAGGTATGACTATACCTAAAGCATACACACACACACACACACACACAAATATATACATATATATATATATATACATACACACACACACTCACACACACATACACACACACATATCAGCACAGGGAATACTCCACAGGCTCTGTTGCTGAGTTCACAGGCTATGACCCTTTTAATCATCTTATTGACCTACCTCTTAAGGAGCTGTCATTTTAACTTGTAATAAGTTTCTTAGAAAGAAGATAATGCTAACCAGTCTACTTCTAATGGGAACTGAGGAGGTAGAAGAAGGAGGATATATTTGTTGGACTTTCCTACCATTGACCTGGGAGCCCATATATGCACACCTACACAGATGTGTATGCATATGCATATACACACACAGACATATATTTGTGAAAGGGAGATTAGATTATTGTCTAGAGAGTAGGATTTAGATTCAGAAAGAACTGAGTTCCATTTCTGCCTCTGTGGGGCTCTGTGTATTTGCTCTCAAGCAAGTCACAATTTTCTCAGTTCCTGAAGCAAATCTCTAAGACTCTAAATTAAAGAGGAATTGAGGATCTGTATTGGTGAAGGAAGTTTTCTCCATGAGGAGCTTCCTATACCAATGAAATCAAAGTTCCAGGCCTCCTATCCCCACCAATTTCTGAAAAATTTAAAATATATATATTTAAGGGGCGGCTAGGTGGCGCAGTGAGTAGAGCGTCAGCCCTGGAGTCACAAGGACCTGAGTTCCGATCCGACCTCAGACACTTAACGCACATACAAACAAAAACCTAGCTGTGTGACCTTGGGCAAGTTACTTAACCCCAATTGCCCTCCAAAAAAAGGCTATATATATATATTTAAGATACATTTCGGTATAGCATGTAGAGGGCCAGCCTTGGAGTCAACAATACATGAGTTTAGTACCTATGTGTCCATAGGCTTTCAGTGACCCATGCAACTCTCTAAGACAATAAGTCTCTGACTAGTTGTTGAGGGGCTTGATGAGGGGAATTTCCTCACCAGGAGCTCTCTACACTAATAAAACCAAAGACTAAGACATACATCTCTTTGTTTATATACATAACAATGTATATATTTCCATTCTATAAAGAATGTGTATTTGAATCTTTAGAAATGATTCTCAGTTTATGGAAGCTCTTTTGCTTGCTTTTTTTT
Organism: Gymnobelideus leadbeateri; assembly: GCA_011680675.1. NCBI lineage: Eukaryota > Metazoa > Chordata > Mammalia > Diprotodontia > Petauridae > Gymnobelideus > Gymnobelideus leadbeateri. The sequence goes on from WOXC01007968.1 coordinate 67,530, forward strand.
TTTTTGAGCTAAGAATTTTTCTCGAGATCCATGTGCTTTTGTACTCTTTGACTGAAAAATCTTTTGTCTCTCACAAAATTCATATGTGTTTTATTTGGGGCTTAGGGATTGAATTCATTGGCTCTCTCTACTCAACTACAAAAGATCCTGGGAGTCCTGGCAGGGAAGGGAATTTGGGGAACCAAACCCTGAACCCTGGAAGTGCTGATCATAATGTTCTCCACTGCTGGTTGATCCTTAATTTCCACCTAGCTCTGCCTTTTGGAGTTGTGGTAAATGGGAGGCTGCCCATTTGTTAAAGATGTTTCTAATTCTTACTGTGATATTTGATCCAGCCACTTATAAACATACTAGAATGAGAACATGAAAGCCATACACATTTAACTAAGAAGGAAAGTAGTCATCCTTCAGTGTTCAATGTCTCTTCAGGGGAAGTTAACCTCTTAAACTCAGCACTCATCTTTTTTGGCACAGATACCTATATAAATTTGTAGTAACTAAACTCCCAAGTACCCAGATGTCAGGTGTTTCTACATCTTTTAACAATCATCACTTTTAGCCATAACATCTGTGGAGCTCAGATTTTTTTTTAAACAATCATGATGCTTTTAGCCTGTGGCAGGCTGAGCTTCAATTTCTCATTGAGGAATGGATTGTTCTTTAAAGACTTTTGTAGAAGTTCTGATGCAGCCTTTGTCCCATCAACCACTCTCTCTTCAGCACTTCCTCCCCTCTGCAAAAAAGATTTCTGATGGCCAGACTCTGAGAAAGGCTTTCATATATAGATTATGACTTCATAATTTAATTACCCATCATTCCTTAGAAACAATTACTGCTTGTGGGAATCATTCTTCCTTCTCCCACAAGGTAAACCAGTCAATTTTTGATGTTTGTAATTTTAGGAAGTCATAAACAACCACAGAGAGTTTGTTTGAATGAACAAGAGCCAAGTGTACTTTGTCAGCTATTTCAAACCATGCTTGCTAAAATGTTTGTTGCCAAAAAGGAAGTGTAAGAGTAATAAAGATACAAAATCAGAATCACAGAATCTTATGGTTAGAAGGTATGTCAGGAACAATCAAATCCAGATCATGCCTGGATAGAAATCTTCATAAAGCCCCCAACAAATGGTCATCCAACCTTTTCTTGAATACCTTAGTGAGGAAGAAACCACTACCTCCCATTCCACTTTTTAATAGCTCTAACCATTGTGATGTCTTCCCTAAGAATTAGTTTGAATCTGTATCTTTGCAGTTTTCATCTCTGATTCTTGATTCTGTCCTTAAACATTAGGCAAAACAAGTAAAATTGTTCCACATGATAACCCTTCAAATACTTGAAGGTAGATATTGTGCTCCCTCTCTGTCATTTCTTTTGTAGCCTAAATATTTCTAGTTACTTCAACAGACACCAATATAGCATGGTCTCCAGATCCTTCCTTATTTTTATGACCCTCTATTGGATACTTTCCAGATTGTCAATTTCCTTTTTGAAATATAGCTCTCTGAACTTAACCCAATTTTACAGATGTGGAATGTGGTCTATACCATCAGACATGGTCACTGTGATGGTTGGTTTGTGCCAAATGTTTTCTTTTTTAGGAGGGAAGTTTTTCTTTGGGGGGGGGGTAGGGAAAATGAGGGTATGGGTAATGGTATAATTGACTATGGGGAAATGACAACTTTCTTTATTAGAAAGTAAGAGCAAAGGTAATGACCAGCTCAGCAATCACATCCACTATTTCTTATAGCATCTTGGGCCTGACAAAAGGTCAGCAAAAGGTTGTCTGGGTATTTCCTCACTTACCTTGGGTTATAGGTTCTTATTAAACAAGCCTACTTGCATTCAATTTTGCTACCTAATTACAGGTGATGCGCACACACAAATCCATTCCAAATCCTTACCCCTTTTCTAATCATCCCTAATCCTTCCCAGTCTGCTCTTGTTCACTTAGAGCTTAGTCCATTGCACCATACCTTTTAGAACCCCTTCTCCATTGTCCAAAACCTCCCTTACATTCTTGAACTTTTCAAAAACATCTAGAAAAGGAAGCGCCTATCACATACAGGTATTTGGTTTCCTGTGTCATCATACCTGGCCTTGACCCCCAGAGTCAACCATTTAACCAAAACTACTTCCTTAGAATCCCTTGCCACCCTGATCTTCTATTGCTCCTAATAATGTGAATCCCCTTTTCTGGGCAATCTCTGCTATCTGAGTTCTCTGCCTTTGACCCAGGATCATTGAGGTCAGCTAGAGAAAATCAAAAGCAGTCTTTTTCTATTCCAGATTCGTGGCCCCTCATCCCATTCGTGGCCCTTGCTGCTACTTAATAATCTTCTAATCTGCCCTCATTGATTCCTTTTTTCATTCAGCATAATAACTGTTCCAAACTTTTTCTTTTCTTGTTTTATCGCCAAATCTACCAGGCTTTGCTGTACAATTTTGCTTCACTGCAAAATTCCAGAAGTCCTGCCTCCTATAGGACCTTGTACCAGGATTTATTGCTTCCTTCTTTTGTCTCTTTAATCTCACACTCACTAATGACTTCTGCTCAGCTACTGATATGCACATGCATGCACACACATATACATATAATATATATAATATGATATATAATATATGCATATACATACACGTATCTATATAATACATATATATGTATATACACACATACATATATCCCTCCATCTCCACATATATATGTATGTCCCTAAATATATGTATATATTTTTAAAATTTAACATTCATTTTAAAATTTTGAGTTCAAAATTCTTCCTTTCCTTATAGTCCCTCTCTCACTCTTTGAGAAGGCAAGCAAGATAATACCCATTATATATGTGAAGTCATGCAAAAAACATTTCCATGTTAGACATGTTGCAAAGGAGAAAAAGAAGAAGGAGAGAAAGGAGAAGGTGAAGGAGCAGGAGGAGGAGGAGTAAGAGGAAGAGGAAGAGGAGGAGGAGGAGGAGGAGGAGGAGGAGGAGGAGGAGGAGGAGAAGAAGAAGAAGAAGAAGAAGAAGAAGAAGAAGAAGAAGAAGAAGAAGAAGAAGAAGAAGAAGAAGAAGAAGAAGAAAGTGAAAAAATATGCTTTAATCGGCACTTGGAGTTTTTCAGTCTTCTCTCTAGAGGTTAAAGGAATTAACATAGCAAGTGGTAGTGGGAATGAGTGAAGCATGCTGACTGTTGGAATGAGTGAACCACAGTGACTCTATCTTTGGACTGAGTTTGGTAGCTAGCTCAGTTCCCTTTCTATTCAATTATGGGTCTAGTTCAATTTTTGTCTTCTGAAAAAAGTTGTATTCAATTGTGGGAATTGTAAGAAAACTTTGTTGTATTATTTGAACCCAGCCCTAAATGACTGGGAAGTTGTGCCACTTTTACCTGCTTCTTAGAATCCCTTAACTAAGGACCTAGGTTCTGATGACCAGAAACCTCATCAGGTCCAA